>APFE030065690.1:5596-114244 GCA_000404065.3 Pinus taeda | reverse complement strand
CGCGGGTTGCGCCCAGGTTGCGTCCAGGTTGCGCCCAGGTTGCGCCCAGGTTGCGTCCAGGTTGCGCCCAGGTTGCGTCCAGGTTGCGCGATTCGAAAGCGCGATTCCGGGGCAACGCCACCTAAAATGGCAGGAAACGCACTTAAAAGCCGGAATTGCGCCACCTCAATTTTGGAAGCGCGCTTCGCCTATGGATTCCGGGACGATTCGCCTCGAGTCGCGATTCCGGCTTAGGATCCGGGGGGGGGGGCGATTCCTGCAACTATGCTTTGAACTGCTGATTGACTGAAGATAACTGCTGTAAGCTGCCCATGCAACTGTTGGTTAACTTGCTGAGTAATATGCTGGTCTAAATGTTGATCTAAATGCTCATCTAACTGCCTGTAGCTGCCTCTAATTGTGCATATGGACTGCTGTTTATGAACACGTAATATGTTGTAGCTGATTGCCACATTAACTGCTGATTGGCTGTAGCTGCCCACCGTAGATGCCTGATCATGCCCACGTGCAACTTTTGTTGACCGTTTGACTTGTTGAGTAATACGTTTGATTTATTGCTGGCATGTATGCGTAGACTGCTGTAGCTTTGATGTGGCCAGCGTATATTTTGAGTGGGCCAGCGTTATTTGCTGAGGATTATGCGTACGGACGTTGCTGGGATATCCACGTACGACTGTTGACTTGTTTTAATTGATGGGTAATACATATACCATGTGGGCTGAGGTGGGTCCCCTCCCCACTTACTTATTTTCAATATAAAATTTGATTTAAATTAAAACCAAACATGACCTTTATAATACGTATGAACTCAACTTCAACGTGGAACTTTGACTTGCTTGGCACTTTGACTTTCTGTTGACTTTGAGCTGAAACCTTTTTGGTGGGTCCCACGTGCTTGCCACATCACCCTTGATTCTCTGCATAATCTCCATGTCAAAATTTGCCTTATTTTGACTTTGGAAAAAATTTTTAATTTTTCCAATTATTCATTTTTTTTTTGAATTTTTTCTTCATTTTTGCCACTGTCACTTGAAAAATCGCCTTTTGAGGGACTCTGAGTCATTTTTTGACCCCCAAAGTAGGCTCTAGGAGAATGCTGGGCCTCTGAGGATGAATTTCGACTGGTCATACGCCCCAGACATCTCCTAAGGCCACTTATTTATGCCTTTACATAAAAAATAATTAAAAAATCCCGTTTTGGGGGAAATTTTTAATTATTAAAAAATCCTACTTAGACCTAGCCAAATTCCACGAAACTTTATGTGCGATCTAGTATGGTAATATACATCAACCCTAGACACTAAGATGTGTCAGGGGCTCAATCTTCAAACCGTCACCTCGGCTTTGGGGTGTGCATGAGTGAAAAAAATCCAGAGAATTATCCGCCTCTGAAAAAGAAGGGAAAAGAAGGGATAATTAATCGGATAAAAAAAACACTCCAAGGTGTACTCGTTTGCTGATAGAGTCCCACATCCTAGGCTTGTTACAAATTCAAGAAACATCATACTAGCATCACTTATTACAATTCCCCGCAGGGTGTGGAATCTGGGTACAAAGAAGAAAGATGATGAGAAAATAGAAGGAGAGTTAAAAAACTCTGTTGACTGATGACATCTGATGGTACAAGTGTCCTCTGGATCATCCTTGGGCATGGAGTCTTCACCAAATCATCAAGTGCTACTCTAGTAGTCAACAAAGTGCATGGAGGGTTTTTAACTGTTAGACTTAAAAACTTCAACATGATATCAGAGCGTGGTTGTAGATCATAGGAGAATTGAGGACATCAGCAGAGCAGAGCAGAGCAACAACAACAGAAAACAGTTGTCCTGAGTGACTGAAGCTGTTCCTAGCAGCAAAGCAGCAAGGAAGGGGTGACGCAGTGCCTGCGTCATCAAGTTTGATCCAAGAAAATGTTGATTTAGGGTAGCATCAGATGTGCTCTAGCCACGAAATTTGGTGGAGAGGTTGGGGCACATAAGATCTCCAATACCCAGAAAGGGTTTGAGCAAATTCTAAGCAAATCAGGAGATATTAAAATAATTAATATTTTTAATGGAGCCCCTAAGTCTAAACTTAGGGAAAATAAAATATTAATGTGTATTAATATGAATCTGTGTTAGAATGGTCCAAAAGACATGGATCAAGCCAGGTCTAATCTTAGTTGTTGATTAGGGACTTAATCTCGGCCGTTGAGATGTCAACAGAAAAAGTATAAGAGGAGGCTTGAGGGGCACTTGGAGAACACACTAAGGGAGACCAGTCAAGTCAATTTCTGGAGCGGGGTTTGCTGAGAAATTGAACCAGTGGTCTGAAGAGCAGTCAAGAGGTAGTAAGCATGAAATAGAGAGACAGGAGATCAGCGTAGAATAGGCAGACGCAGAGCCAAAGGAAGCCACGCAGAGGCAGTAGAGACTGTGCAGATCCAGAAGGGCCTGCATCATCTAAGCAGAGGTTGAAGGAGTGACGCAGAAGCCTAGAGAGGCTGTGCAGAGCCTCAGTAAGCTGACGCAGAGGGTTTCAGGTTGACGCAGAGGGTTGTAGACTATAGCAGAGGTCAGTAGGGCCTATGCTGGGTTTAGAAAAATGTTGGAAGTTTGTGGGTAAGCCAATTTGGCTCCTTGTTGTACAAGAAAATTGCTGAATAATAGAATCCTCCCTTGCTGCACCGGTTTTCCCACATTGGGTTTTTCCGGGGACATTAGTCCAAAATAACTGTGTCACTGTGTGCATATGTTTGTTTCTATATTACGATGTGATATCTACAACAGTATTCATTTTAATGTTTGTTGAAGTAACTTCATGAATAACTTATGATGAAATAAGTAGGAAAAATAAATCAGTTGCTGCAGTGATAGAATTTTCACAGAAGAGGCTGCGTAGAGGTTGAAGGAGGCAAGGATAGGCACACGCAGAGCCACGTAGATGCCAGGAGGGCTGACGCATTTGGCTAACAGAGCTAGTTTGTCGATGTCGGGGCTGCGTAGAGCCTAGGAGCTCTCACCTTCAGGTTGCTGGGGTTAAGGAGGCTATGGGTAAGTTGCAAAGTGGAGCTGGTGGGGTACTGTAGTCAGAACGATACCTAACAGGGCAAGGCCAAGGAGGAGGGAGTTGCTACCAAGGGTTTCTAGCCGAGAAATCTGGATCAGTGGTGCAGTTGCACAAACGATCAGATTAGGGGGCATCTCGACATTGGCAGGAAGAAGAACAAGGGAGAGGCCTATGAGACCAAGGCAGCGCTAGGAAGGGTAAAGAAGGAAGTGGAGACAAAAGTTAATTGTGCCATGAGTGTCCACATGCCACTTGAGCGGAAGTGGGGAGACATCGCGCTGTAGTTAGGAGGATTATAGGCGATGACGTGCAGGATCCTTGAGGTACCCAACATCTTGGATTATACCTTGCTACGGGAGCCCCAAAGAGGAGTAGCAACACTGGCATATGTGGGTAGAGACAGATGTGGATGAAGCGACAAAGAGAGCTACGGTGCAGAATTCCCAGGACAGTGTGAGGCTAGCAGGCTGCAACAGTGCGAGAGGCACGGGAGTGTTGCACCAGTGCAAGATGGCACAGAGCTGCAATGGTGCGAGATGCAGGGAGCTGTTGCAGCATTGCCGAGGTCAGAGAGAGAGCACTTGTCAGCGACAGAGGGACCTTCAGCGTCAGGAGTACTCTAGCCTGACAGAGAGGTCAGAGTTGGGAGATCAGTTACTTACTTCTTAGTAATTGAGTTGCAGTGCAGTAGTTAGCAGTGGTAGTGCTATGGGCAGCATGATGAGAGGAGATGCAGTGGAGACGCAACAGTGGCAGTGGCAGGGCCATGGGCAGCAACGCGGATGCAGAGGGAGCTGTCGTACAAATGCAACAATAGCAGTGGCAGAGCCATGGGCAATAGTACAGGATGCAGGAGTGCAGAGGATGATGGGCAGTAGGCCTAGCATCAGCATGGGGACCGATGCCAGATAATCAAGGTGATACTCAGTGAGGGGTATTGCTAGAGGACAGTCTTCGCTAAGAGGGAATGTTGATTTGGGGTAGCATCAGATGTGCTCTAGCCACGAAATTTGGTAGAGAGTTTAGGACACATGAAATCTCCAATACCCAGAAAGGGTTTGGGCAAATTCTAAACAGTTTGGGAGATATTAAAATAATTAATATTTTTAATGGAGCCCTAAGTCTAAACTTAGGGAAATTAAAATATTAATGTGAATTAATATAAAACTGTGTTAGAATGGTCCAAAAGACATGGATCAAGCCAGATCTAATCTTAGTCGTCGATTAGTGACTTAATCTTGGACGTTGATTTGTCAACGAGAAAAGTATAAGAGAAGGCTTGAGGGTCACTTGGAGAACACACCAGAGTGATCAGTCATTCTATTCTATAGAGCGGGGTTTGCTAAGAGAGATAGAATCAGTGATCAGTTGCAGCGAGGGGCAGTGAGTACAAGGCAGAGAGGCAGGGATAGTGCCGAGAGACCAACGTAGAAGCAAAGAGAGGCAGACGCAGTGCTAGAGGGAGCCACGCAGAGGCAGCAGGGACTGTGCAGAGCCAGAAGGGGCCTGCATCATCTACGCAGAGGTTGCAGGAGTGATGCAGAGAGCTAGAGAGGCTACGCAGAGCCTCAGTAGGCTGACGCAGAGGCTAGCAGGGCTGACGCTGGGCTTCAAATTGTGCTGGAGAGGGATTTCGTGGAGCAAGCTTTTTGAATACCTGTATCCGACGAGAGGTATTGCTGCCAGATTTTTTATCTCTGTCGGGTTAGCCACTTTGGCACCTAGTGTACTCAGAAAAGCGCTGCTTAATAATAAAACCCTCAGATACCTGCACCGGTTTTCCCACATTGGGTTTTTTCGGGGACATCAGTCCAAAAATAACGGTGTCATTTGTGTGCTTGTTTTTGTTTCCTTCAGTTGATGATTTGTAATGTGTTGAGCATGCATTTGTATTTATTTTTAGTATTTACATGGTAAATAACTTGTTAACTAACAAAACAAGTAGGTAGGAAAAAATCAGTAAAGTGCATGGAGGGTTCTAACTGTTAGACTTAGAAACTTCAACAAATTGTCCAAAAATAACTGTGTTGATGTGATTGATTCTTGTGCGTATATTTATTTCTGTATAATGGTGTGATATCTGCAGTAGAATTTATTTTAATATTTACTGAAGGGATTTCATAAATAACTTATTGGGAATAACAAGTACGTGAAATAAATCGGTAGCTGCAGTAATAGAATTTATGTTTAGAAATTTTCACACATTAGATAGGTCTAGCACATGTCAAAGTGCTATAGAAAAGTCAAAGAGTCAAAAGGAATGATGAAGACCCTTAAAGGGCATGTTACACCATGTAGATATATGTATTAGAGTCCAAGAAATACCTACAAGAAAAGTCACAATTCGAAGTTTAAATGGAAAGCCAGCCTCAAGTCTACTAGTCGACCTAAAGGAGGGACAAACCTCTATATATAGAGGTTGTCCACTCCTTCAATGACAAGGATCATCACCTCTGAAATCAATGAGAAAAGGGACGAGTTAAGGGTTAGAAAAAGTCGAAGTAAGGAGCCTCTAGTGCAGCGAAGGAAGGAGAAAGTATATCGAGGCTTAGGGGACTGTTCTAAGGCCTACTACAGCCACACGTGCGAAGATATAGAGGGTCTCTCTGCTATCATAGCAGTGCTCTACTACAGCAATCCATATCTCATTGTTTGGGCTAGATAAATAGGCCTATAAGGCTTCTCACTCAAGCGAAGAAGAAAGTGGACATTCACGTAAGGAATCCCCTCACAGATGTGAAGAAATAGGGCTGCACTGCTGTCATATCAGACCTACAACTATATCTCAAGAAAGAGCTTGGTTGGGTAAGAGATAAGGTACTCCACATATGTGAAAGAGTTCACTAAGGATCAAGATGAAATATCTCTTCTAGAGCTAGCATAACAAGGACTACTTCCAGTAGCCGGAAGGAGAATGAAGTGCCGGAAGGAGGATGAAGTGTCGGAAGAAGAGAGACAAAAGACTTGACTTGTGCTTGGAGGATATTCTTGTCAAGGGTCTAGGGTTTGGCATTTATCAATAGAAGCTTCAATAAGAGAAATTTGGGAAAGGGTTTTCCTCTCTAAGAGAGAGGTTTTTCCCTGGCAGAGAGCCAATATCCCGTGTTCTTGTCTCTTGTGTTTTTGGTAGCAGTTTGATGAAGTAAAAGAGCATACACTAATAATAAGAAGAAGATCAAGCTAACGAGAAAAAGTAAAAAGTGCTTCACAAATTGTTATCATTGCTAGAAGAATCCTACAATAACTAATTACCCTAGATTCTTCAACATGGTATCAGAGCTAAGGTGACACATCAAGAAAGGGCATCTCAAGAACACTCATAAGGTGACACATCAAGGAAGGACATCTCAAGAATACTTACAAGGTTGAAGCATCAAGCCAATAAGTCTCAAATACATCAAGGATAAGAAGGTCTACCATCTACTACCCATCATGGGAAGACTACAAAGCAAGAAGAGAAGCCTTTCATATAAAGGTGCCTACAAGAAGATCCATTCAAAGAAGGACCTACATCAAGTTACATCATCTTCAAAAGAAAGGCACTACAAGTCAAGCCTCACTCTCCAAGAAGTTCTCATCATCAAGCAAATCTATTTGAAGAAAGCAATCCGAAGATCACCAAGATCCAAGAAGGAAAATCATCAAATCTTCAAGAAGGAAGCAAAACTACTACATCACAAACACAATCAAGTATGTGTATGTCCCCTTCTGAACATATCTCAATGTCTTTTTGTTGGGACTACTAATTTCCTTGTATGGAAGAAGAGGACTGATTTAATTCTCAAGGAGAATGAACTTCTAGACCACATCCAACGGGATATTACTATCCCTACTAAGGAACAAACTCAAGCCTTAGCAAAGTAAAATAAGGATGAAACAAGAGCGCAAAGGATTCTAATAGAATCCATCAAGGACTCTCTCATTCCTTATGTTTCCAAATTTGAAACATCAAAAGAAATCTATGATAAATTGATAGATCTATTCTCGGTTAGAACATCTAGAGAAGGAAGATATTCAAGGAAGGAATAGCTCCCTACTTCATGAAGATCTCTGAGATGAGAGATCAACTTCAAGAACTAGGAGAAGTCATGTCTGACAAAGAAATGACAACTGTAGCACTCAATGCTCTACCTGAGGATTGGGGCAACTTCACATCAAGTATATATGCCAAGAAGGAAGCTACCCCACTAAATGAACTTTGGTCTCTATGCAAAATTGAGGAGACTAGACTCAAAGCCAAAGATGATGTAGGATCAAAGGAGCAAGCATTCGCTACTATGGCCAAAAGAAAGGGAAAATTTGGCAAATTTGGTCCACAAAGGACAAGCAACAGAGATATGTCCAAAGTCCAATGCTTTGGCTATAAAGAATATGGACACTACAAAAGAGATTGTCCCAGGATTAAGAAGGAAAACAACAAGAGGAAAAGAGAAGAAGCTCATATGATTCAAGAAGTGAAAGAAGAAGATAAGAAGCAGAAAAAGGAAGACTCTCCAGATCTCTACTATGACTAAGTCAACTTCTTTACATAAGTCTTCATTCAAAGTTTTGGGTATCATAGGAGTATGTAGAAATAGGAATGCATGGTTTAATGGCATCTTCTAGAATATAGGAGCATGATGTAGAAATAGCACAAGGTATTCATGTAGGAAGAATGTATCTATTGAAGGACCTTATCCATGATGAAAGGAAATGATCGTGATTAAAATCTTAGAAAGCCTCCATCATCAAAAAGAAAGAAGCATTTGCAGGATAAGGGTCATCAAGATCCTCTGACAGAATGTTCAATAGAATGTTCATAAAAGAGCAGATGTCTCAATAGGAGTTCCATTCATGGGATTCAAGAAAGGATGATATGCAGGCAAGAAAAGATGAAGCAAAAGAAATTGAGGCAATCTCAATTGAGAAGGACCAACAAAGGAAGCTAAGTTGATCAAAAGAAGAAGATGAGGTATGTATGCATCTATGTTTAGTCATGTCATCATATATATTATTGAATCATGGGAATATTTCTAAACACGATCAAGAATAAAAAGATCTCTTTCACTAATAACATGCTAGAAGGCATGAGTTACAAACCAATGAAGGTCAACATGAAAGAGTGCCCTCATAAGTGGTATGAGGTGGTTGATTAAACAATCTATGAAGAAGCAGATGAAGAAATAGATCAAATATGAAAGAACACCATGGTCACGAAGAAACGTTATCTGACAAGATTCATTAAAGACATCTCCTGAAAGAAGGCATGAGAACTCTAACAAAGAAAAAGATCAAAGGACCCTTGACACTTAGAAAGGCCTTAGAGATATTAAGATACAGGTAACTGATTCAAGTCAACAAGATGTCATGATGAAAAACCATCCAGCAAAGCACTATTTAAATGTTGAAGTAATATCAGGATGAAGTCATGAAGGGCTACTAGAATGGAGTATTGAAAAAGCAAGTATAACTAAGCATTCATATGATGAATATTCCAAAATGTAACCAGATGATAAAGAAGTAGCCAGATGACAAAATATCCTGACATGCATCAAGAAAGCCACTTTCCACAAAGAAAGAAATGACATGACAAACTAAGAAGGAAAGTGATCGATGGCTAATGCCCTACAAAGAAGAAGCTCAACAAAACTTCATGACATAAAGTAAAGAAGGAGATCCAACAGCTGAAGGACCCACAAAGAAGTTGCTTATGTGTAGACAAGTCCCTAGCTAAAAGGGAGTTCTAACAAGTTCCTAATTACAAAGGAGCTTGGGCAGGTTCCTAGTCAGAAGGAGCTTGGGCATATCTTCCCCAGTTGAGAGGGAGAGATAGACACAACATTCTTGTCTTCACTTTGGATGAAAGAATGGAGGATTGGGTAATCATTTGGCATCCGATGTTCTTTGAGGATGTGTAGGGCATCCGAGATAAGAGTAGGCAAGAGGACTGATATTCTTTGAGGGCTAGGAACCCAAGATAAGAATAGTCCTAGAAGGTCATACTCAGTGAACACCTGGGTTGGTATGTACCTTGAGAGACAGTGATGAAGGTGTCTATAATCATTGGTCTCGCCAACATTGTGCTCTAATCTAATGAGAGATAGAGCTGTTAGTCAAGGCGTTGCTATGGAAACAATGTTGCTTACTATGATTCTATAACAGATGGATTGCCAATTCGGTTTCTCTTATGTGAATTCTTCAAGATTGAAAATGGCGAAACACCTTGTAATGATTTGTGAACACCTCCCTAATTAAGAGGGAGTTTTGAAGAAAGTGTAACTAGTTTCGGTCTTCATAAATGTAATTTTGATCTTTGTAGTTATAAAAGAAAAGAAATATTATTTTTGTTATTTATATTAATGAGTTTCTTTCTCATTGGATAGGTCTAGCACATGTCAAAATGCTATAGGAAAGTCAAAGAGTCAAAAGGAATGATGAAAACCCTTAAAGTGCATGTTACACCATGTATATATATGTATTAGAGTCCAAGAAATACCTCCAAGCAAAGTCACAAGTCTCTTCCATGCAACGAAATCATTAAAAGAAGCAATTTGAAGTTTAAATGGCAAGTCGGCCTAAAAGAGGGACAGACCTCTATATATAGAGGCTGTCCACTCCTCCAATGACAAGGATCATCACCTCTGAAATCAGCGAGAAAAGGGATGAGTTAAGGGTGAGAAAAAGTCGAAGTAAGGAGCATCTAGTGCAGTGAAGGAAGGAGAAAGTATATCGAGCCTTAGAGGACTGTTCTAAGGTCTACTGCAGCCACACGTGCAAAGATATAGAGGATCTCTCTGCTGTCATAGCAGCCTTCTACTACAGTCATCCATATCTCATTGTTTGGGCTAGATAAATAGGCCTATAGAAGTCTGCCTGCAAAACGATGAAGATAACAGTTAAGTCGGCCTCAAAATGAATATTAATGACAAGTCGGCTAAAAAATAAAGACACATCAGTTCACCCTAACATGTTGGCTAATTATGGAGACGTGACACCTATATATACCCAGCTAGGGTCACCACAGAAACTCAAAATCTTGGACAAGCTCTGCAACTTTGGTCAAGTACAGTACCTCTGAAATCTCGGTCATAATTACAGTGACAACTTCACATTCCTCTCTGAAATATCAGACAGATTCAGTGTTACAAGAATCTCGGATGGAGATGATATCACAGTGTTTCAGTTGGAGAAAGAGCCTATGGTTCTTGGATGGATATTGCAGGAGTATACACTCTCAGTATTAGAGTGATATGTTCACAGCATGACAGTGACAAGGATAATCTCGGTGGAAAGAACACAGTCATACTCTTGGAAAAGTTCTCAATGCAGTCAAGGATGATCACAGTGTTGACATGATTATGATGAAAGGATCTCATAAGTAACATACTCTATCTCAACATACATCAAGGTGTTGTCATGATCCTATCATAGTCATGATCTTGTTCTTAATGAAGACATAGTCTCAAAGGTTATGGTCTCGGTGAAGGTGCAGTAATAGTACAACAATTATGAAGATCTCTTTGATAGTAATGCCCTCAATGGTGCAGCAATAATGATGATCTCAGCAATGACAAAAAAGACGATTCATGTCTTGGTCTTGGAGTGGCATAGTAGGTCAAGGGTAAAGGTCTTGGTATTTGTCAACTGGAATCTCTATAAGAAGAATTTTGTGCACCTCTCCAAGAGGGAAAGGTTTTGGCCTTGGCAGGATGCTATTTGATGAACTAAAGAAGACACACTCTAATAATAATAATTGAAGATTGGAATAACAAGAAAAATTGAAAAACACCTCACAAATAGTTATCATGCTAAGAAGAATCTCACTAACTCTAAGTGCCCTAGATTCTTCAACAACGGGTTCCATCCAATCTTTAAAAGGAGGGAGAGTTAACCATTTGGGATATCTTGGATTTATGCATTGTCATTGTGTGAGAGGTTTGAGAACCTAGTTCTCTACTCCAGACTCCAGTAGCCCTAGCACAGAAACCCTCGGGTGATTTTGATGAGAGTGGACGAAAACTCAGCTTATCCCATTTGGTGAATTCTGGGTGCACTTATTGATTTCCATATTCTATTTTGGAGGTCTGATTTTGCATTGTTGCAGATCTTTTATGGCCATCACCACAACTATTTCTATCAAGAGATTTGCATGTAATTTCTTTAGTAACTAAAGTTGTGTTATTCTCCATTTCTTGTGTTATTTGTATTGTGGCGTTTTTGGGTTTTTTTCTGCAAATTTTATTTGTTGTGCTAAAGATTTCTATGGTGCGAACATATAATTTTTGGGGAATTGAAGAAGAAATTTGTGGAGTAAATTTTTATAAGCAAAATCCTGTGAATTATTTGAAATTAATGAAACGGAATATTACAGTGGTATCAAAGTTGTGCATTTTGCCATCCTGAGGATTTATTGCAGATCAACTTCGGAGAAGAATGAGGGTTTATTATTTTCTTGCAGGCATTATTGGATCTGGACCATGGTCAGATTATTATCTCCGTCAAGGTTGCATATCAAGTGTTCAACAAAACTCCTCTAATTATTTCATTTGGATATTACATTGAGCTTGGGAAAACTCAGACTTGATCCCTTTGTTGCGGCTCCTTGAGTGTAAATGATTCATCCTTTGCCAGATATATCCTAGAGAATGACTTGCCATATTTTGTAGTGTGAAAATTCCGAATTGGAACCCTATTGCAACAACTGAAAATTATTCTCCTAATTGTTAATTTTATTTAACAATTTATTTGCAGTTTGCTACAACAAACACTGAATAAATCACATTGCAACCTTCACAAATAAAAACTATGGAAAAATAATGTGTTGGAAATTGAGGAATGTTAGCACACACACAAAAAATGTAAGACAATTATTTTTGGACAAACGTCCCTGGAAAAACCCAACTTGGGAAAACTGGTGCAACAATGAGGGTTTTTATTATTTTGTAGCAACAAAAATATGAGTACAACTTGGATCCCTGAAATTGGTAATCCACAACTAGAAATGCTAGGAAAAATTATTGAAGGGAGTTTACCCTTCCTCCACCAGCAATCCTGGCACAACCTGCCTTCAGAAACTCGGCCCTCTAACCCTCTGTGTCAGCCTCTGGGCTGCTCTACGCAGTCTGCTTGACGTCAAGCCTCCAACCAATCTCTAATGAATTCGTTCTACCTCTAGCTGTTGAGTAAATCATCTCTCCAGCCTTCTAGAACCTCTACCCAGCCTCTGGAACTGAGAATGATTTTCTCTCCAGCCTTCTAGAACCTCTACCCAACCTCTGGAACTGAGAATGATTTTCTCTCCAGCAAATCAAACTGCCCTCTTTGAAGCCACTGCACAGTGCTCTATGCTGCCTCACTGGGATAACTCAGCCCTCTTGCTATTGCCTTTGCAGATTTTGAAATCTTCTTCTGGATCACTGCCCCTGCCCCTCACTCACTACTTCGATCTCTAGCTCTCTTCGGCAACTAACTACTGTTACTTAGGAAATCGATCTGCCAAGAAATCGAACTCCTCAACTGTCTCAAGTGATTTCTCCATCACCACATTGACCTCCTCTTATAATCCTCTGTTGGAGCACCAACGACTAAAATTAAAACTTAATCAATGGCTAGGATTATTTCTGGATCGATCCGTGTGAATTAATTAATATTGATTAATTAACTATATTCCCTAAGTTTAGACCTAGAAAATATATAAAAATTGGTTAATAATCTAATTAAGTCAATTCTACACAGAATTTCCAGAAACGATTTATGGGTTTTGGAGATCTCATGTATTCTAGCCTCTTCACCAAATTTCATGGCTAGAACACATCCGATGCTACAAAAACTAACACTCCCTCTCAACGAGGAATGTGTTCTATTGTTGCACACTTTGCCACAATACCCTGTCTCTGCATCATCTCCTGTCACGCTGCTGATGTCTCGCCAACCTGCCCACCAACCATTATGCTGTTGATTTGTGGTAGCATCGAATGTACTCTAGCCATGAAAATTGGTGGAGAGGCTAAGGCACATAAGATCTCCAAGACCCAAAAATGGTTTGGGGAAATTCCACCCAGTTGGAGAGATATTAAAATAATTAATATTTTTAATGGAGTTCCAAAGTCTAAACTTAGGAAAATTAAAATATTAATGGATATTAATATAAAACTGGGTGAGAATATTCTAAATGACATGGATCAAACCAAATCTATTCTTAGCCATTGATTAAAGACTTAATCTCGGCCGTTGAAGACTCAACAGGAAAAGTATAAGAGGAGGCTTGAGGGTCAGTTGGAGATACACCAAGTTGATCAGTTAGTTTGATTTTCTGGAGCGGGACTTGCTGAGAAAATTCAAGCTAGTGGTTTGTTGCAGCGAGGGGTAGTGAGTACATAACAGAGAGGCAGGAATAGTACCAGAGGGTTAGGGCAATGACCGGAGAGGATGACGAAGAGGCAACTAGAGCTACGCAGAGGCAACTAGAGCTATGTAGAGGTAGCAGGAGCTAAGTAGAGGTAGTAGGGGATTGCGGAGAGGATGAGGGGCCTGTGTGGGCGACGCAAAGGACCAGAGAGCTGACGCAAAGAGCTAAGAGGCTGACGCAGAGGCTACAAGAGCTAAGCTGAAGCTAGCAGGTTTGACGTAGGGCCAAGAGGAAACATCGTAAGGTTTTTCGTGGGGCAGACTAGAGCTGAGAGGATGAATATCTGTCTCCGAGAAGAGGTATCACTGTCGTGTAAGAATATCTGTTGGGTGAGCCATTGCTGGCACCCTAGTTGTACTCAAGAATCCGCATAATAGTAAAACCCTCAGAACTGCTGCACCAGTTTTCCCGCATTTGGTTTTCCCGGGGACGATTGTTAAAAAATAACGGTGTCCCTTGTGTGTTTGTCTCGGTATTTCAGTTGTTGATCTATATATGAGTTAAGGCTACATTTATGTTTATTTCAGTATTTATATTTATAAATAACTTGTTAATGGAATGAACAAGTAGGAGAAATTAAACCAGATAATGCAGTACAGATTTCTAATGTGTTAGACTTAGAAATTTGAACATGGTATCAGAGCGTTGCAAATCATAGGAGGACTGAAGGCATCAATGATATTGGAAATTTGCAGCAGTAGCAGTTGTCTCGAGAGACAGAACTGCTCCTCAGCAGAAGGCAGTAGAGAAGAAGTGACACAAACGGCATGCATCATCATTTCGAGCCAAAGAGAAGGCCAACGCAGAGGTAGAGAGAGGTAGAAGAGGCTCATGAAGAGCCACGTCATCCTACTCAGCCAGGTCGGATTGACGTAGTTGGCTAGAGGAGCAATTTAGCCTTGGCCGGGATTGCGCAGAGCTAGAAGGCGCAGTTTCTTTAGTTATCGGGGCCTAGGGAGCTGTGGGCAGATTGTGGTTGGGAAGCTGGTGGGGTGTTGTTTTTTTCGAAGTAGAACAATACCTAACGAGACAAAACCAAGGTTGAGGGAGTCACCACCTTGACAGATTTCTAGCTAAGAAATCTAGATCCGAGTTGCAGTTGCAAGGAGGATTGGAGAGGAGCGGTTCGACATTTGGCGGAAAGATTTCTAGCAGGGAAATCAAGACTTACAGGGAGATTTCTAGGAGGGAAGTTGAAACTCAGAGGGAGTCCAGAAGAGGAGCGGAAATGACAATGAACGGACTAAGGAATCAGGACAAGTTGGATAGGGCTTCCAACTTTTTCATCTGGAAGGCCAGGATCTTGGCAGTCCTGGATCGACATCGCATCAAGGGCTTTGCCTTGAGAATCGTGGCTATCCCAGTCGACCCAGTTGATAATGAGAAGTATGAGGATGCAATGGCGAGGGAAAAGTGCATAATCCTTGAATTATGTCATACCACATATTGCTGAAAAGAACACAGCAAAGGAGATGTGGGATACTTTGATGACCTTGTATCTGGGCACTTTCGTGCAGCGGAAGATGCTATTGGAGAATCAACTGTGGTCATATCAAATGCAGAAGGGGGAGCAAATAGATCTATTCCTCCTTAGATTGCAGGAGATTTGTGACCAACTTACTTTCATAGGGTCTACACCGGATCCGGAGTTCATGGTGAGGACCGCCCTGAATGCAGTCTCCAAGGAGTGGGAGACATTTGTCCAAGGCATTTTAGGCAGAGCTATTCTTCCAAGATGGGAAGAGATGTGGGCAGCTCTTCGCCAAGAAGAGATCAGACGATTGACCAAGGCGGGGAGTAGTGGCAAAGGAGGTCGAATCAAGAAAGAAGAGGAGGATGTGGCTCTAGCATCTGCAGGACAACAGGGGAAGAGGAAGAAGAAGGATATCTCCAAGGTGAAGTGCTTCCATTGTGGGGAGTTGGGACATTATGCATCCCAATGTCCCAGGAAGAAGAACAAGGGAGAGGTTTCCAACTCCAAGGCAGCTCCGACTAAGGCAGAGAAAGAAGTCGAGACTGATGACGATTGTGCCATGAGTGCTCATGCACTTCTAGAGAAGAGGTGCGGAGACATCGAGTTGTAGTCTAGAGGGCTACATACTAGGAGCATTATCCTTGAGGTCCTCAAATTCTTGGATCATATCCGGCTACGGGAGCCCTTAACGACAGTAGCAGGATGACAAAGGTCGGGTGGAGAAAAGTGTAGTGGAGCAGCAAGGCAGTGCTTGGGTGCAGGAATCTGAGGCAGCGCAGTAGAGGTTGTAGCAGTGCGAGAGGCACATAGGTGTATGCAACAACGCAGTAGCAGCAGAGGAAACTTCAGTTTCATGAGGCTTCTAGACTGACCGAGATGTTAGTATTTGGGTAGATCAGTTACTTACTTCTCGGTAACTGAATTGCAGTGCAACAGTTAGCAGTGGCAGTGCTAGGGGCAACATGGGCAGCATATTGAGCGGAAGTTGTAGTACAAATGTAGCAGTGGCAGTGACAGTGTCATGAGCAACAGTACAGGAAGCAGCAGTGTAGATGATGTGAGATAGCAGGACGAGCATCAACACAAGTACTGGTGCGGAAGGATCAATGTGATGTTCAATGGTGGAGCATTACTAAAGCACATTTCTCGCTAAGAGGGAGTGTTGATTTGTGGTAGCATCGAATGTGCTCTAGCCATGAAAATTGGTGGAGAGGCTAAAGCACATAAGATCTCCAAGACCCAAAAATGGTTTGGAAAAATTCCACCTGGTTCGAGATATATTAAAATAATTAATATTTTTGATAGGGTTCCTAAGTCTAAATTAGGAAAATTAAAATATTAAGGAGTATTAATATAAAACTGGGTGAGAATGTTCTAAATGACATGGATCAAGCCAAATCTAATCTTAGCCGTTGATTAGAGACTTAATCTTGGTCATTGAAGATTCAACAGGAAAAGTATAAGAGGAGGCTTGAGGGTCAATTGGAGATACACCAAGTTGATCAGTTAGTTCGATTTTCTGGAGCGGGGCTTGCTAAGAAAATTCGAGCTAATGGTCTGCTGCAGCGAGGGGCAGTGAGTACATAGTGGAGAGGTAGGGATAGTGCCGGGGGTCAACACAGTGGCCGAAGAGGCTGATGCAAAGGCAGCTAGAGCTACGCAGAGGCAGCAGGAACTACACAAAGGCAACGAGGGATTGCGCAGAGGCTGAGGGGCTTGCGTGGTTGACGCAAAGGGCCAAAGAGTTGACGCAGAGAGCTAGGGGGATGATGCAGAGGCTTCAGGAGTTGAGTTGAAGCTAGCAAGGCTGACACAGGGCCAGAAAGTAGCGCCGGAAGGTTTTTCGTGGGGCAAACTAGAGTTGACAGGCTGAATATCTGTCTCCGAGAAGAGGTATTACTACCGTGTAACAATATTTGTTGGGGGAGCCATTTCTAGCACCCTAGTACTCAAGAATCTGCATAATAATAAAACCCTCAGAATTGCTGCGCCGATTTTCCTGCATTGGGTTTTTCTAGGGAAGATTGTCCAAAAATAACGGTGTCCCTTGTGTGTTTGTCTCAGTATTTCAGTTGCTGATCTGTATATGAGTTAACGCTGCATTTGTGTTTATTTCAGTATTTATATCTATAAATCACTGGTTAGTGGAATGAACAAGTAGGAGAAATTAAACCAGATAATGCAGTAGGGATTTCTAACATGTCAGACTTAGAAATTTCAGTATACGCAACTCTGCTATATGCTGATGCTGACGCTGCCATACTACTACCAACATTGCATCTACACTGCAACTCCATCTCATTTTTTGTTGCTGCAACTGTAACATCTGAAACCGAAAAGCATCCAAAATACTGAATCAACTGTGTTCAGTATGATATGTTTGTCTCCCAAGTCTCTAACTATTACTAGCCTGCATTGTCACTGAAGAATCTGCACTGCTGCTGACTCTTCACTGTTCCAACTGCATTGCTACCAACTCTGCACTGCGCTTCCTAACATCTAACTGCTGCTAGTCTGCAACTGTCACTCTGGTATTGACTGCATCTACTGCCACTGATCCGTCCTACTACTGAATACTGCGTGCCCCCGTAGCCAAGTAATGATCCATGAGGTGGACTGTGCAAGGATCGCTCCCAACTGTTGCACTCAAGGGCTACAACACCAAGTCACCCCACCTCACTCTTGGAGGTATATTGGCAAACATAGTGAAGTCTTCCTCCAACCTGGAGGAAAGCTCATCGATCTCTGCAGAAGCTACTTGTTGGTCCTGTTTCTCCTCGTACTTCTTCTTAAGAGGACATTGGGTACTGTAGTGACCAAGCGCACCACACCTGAAGCACTTGACCTTTGACAGGTCCTTCTTCTTCTTCCTTTGCTCCCTCTGTCCCTGACTGGGACCCTTAGATACAAGGGCCACGTTCTCCTCCTTTACCGTCTTTGATCTGTTGCTGCTGCCACTGGTTGAGCTCTTTAGCAGAGCTCATCTCAACTCCTCCTGCTGCAAATCGGCCCACATTTTATCCCAGTCTGGTAGCCTAGCTTTGGATAAAAACCTGCCATTCCTCTGAGACGTTATTGAGCGCCAATCGCATTAACTCCGTGGGTTGAGGCACTGCCCCAATAGCTGACAGCTGGTCTCAGACCTCCTGAATCTTGGCAAGGAATGGGTCTATGCCTTCCCCTTTCTGCTTCCGAATGAGTCTCAGCGTCTCCTCTAGGTATATCTTCCGCTGCTTTTAAGTACCCTCATATAACATGGAGAGAGCATCCCACATTTGCTTGGTAATATCTTTGCCAGCTATATGTGAGACAACATGATCCTAGGATCCATCCAAGATCAACCACTTTGCCCTCACCATTTCCTTCTTATATTCTTTCTGTTGATCTGTATCCCGGGGAATTGCCACTACTGCATCAATATAGGCTTTCGGGCCATATTCATCTAGAAGGAAGGAAATCCTAGCCTTCCAAATGACATAGTTGGAATCTCCATCCAACTTGTCCTGATCACGAAGCATAGCAGTGGCCATCTCAATGAACTGTCGAAAACTTCCTCTTTCCTTCTGCTCGGTTGTTTCTCTGCTACTCGCACTCCCTTCTAGAGTGAGAAGATCTTCTCATAACTACTATCGATCTGCAAGAAAAATCGAACTTCTTGATAATAGAAGTTCCTTGAGGAAAATTTTCCCTTTGTGTGTGCTCTTCTCTCTTCCACCTTGTTGTTGGTTCTGCTTCAGTGTACTGCTGAAAACCCTTGCGTCCAGCTAGAGATCTTCCCAACGAAAGCACTGAGCTACTCACTTTGCCTCTGGAATCACCCGATCTGGAAGGATCGAAATTTTCTACCCCTTACTAAAAAAAAATGAACCTCCTCAAGAAATTCGGCTTCCTGGCAAAAAAAAATGCGTTTCCCTTCGGAATTTCGGCATGTTGCCCTGCTGAGCAATGAAATTCCTTTCCTTCGTTTATGAGCTCTCCAACTGATCAACTACGCTTTGATACCATGTGAAAATTCCAAACTGGAACCCTATTGCAGCAACTAAAAATTATTCTCCTAATTGTTAATTTTATTTAACAATTTATTTGCAGTTTGCCATGGCAAATACTGAATAAATCACACTGCAACCTTTGCAAATAAAAACTGTAGAAAAATAATGCGTTGGAAACTTAGAAATGCTAGCGCACACACAAGATATAAGACAATTATTTTTGGACAAATGTCCTCGGAAAAACCCAACTTGGGAAAACCAGTGCAACAATGAGGGTTTTTATTATTATGTACCAGTGAAAATCTGAGTACAATTTGGATGCCTAAAATTGGAAATCCACAACAAGAAATTCTGGGCAAAATTATTGAAGGGAATTTACCCTTCATCCACCAATAATCTTGGCACCACCTGTCTTCAGAAACTCGGCCCTCTGACTCTCTGCGTTAGCCTTTGAGCTACTTTGCACAGTCTACTTGACATCAAGCCTCCAACTAGTCTTTGATGAAGTCGTTTTGCCTCTAGCTACTGAGGAAATCGTCTCTCTGGCCTTCTGGAACCTTTGCCCGACCTCTAGAACAAAGAACGATTTACTCTCCAACAAATCAAATTGTCCTCTCTGAAACTACTACGCAGTGCTCTACAGTGCCTCACTGGAATAACTCGACCCTCTTGTTGTTGCCTCTTCAGATCTGGAAATCTTCCTTCAGATCACTGCCCCTGCCCCTCACTTCTTCGATCTCTGGCACTCTCAGGCAATTGACTGCTGCCACTCAGGAAATCGATCTGCAAAGAAATTGAACTGCTCAAGTATCTCACGTCATTTTTTCATCCCCACGTCTACCTCCTCTTATAATCCTTTGTTGGAGCACCAACGGCCAAAATTGAAACTTGATCAATGTCTAGGATCATCTCTGGATCGATCTGTGTGAGTTTCTAGATGATTCTCGCTTTGACTTAATTAATACTGATTAATTAACCATATTCTCTAAGTTTAGACTTAGGAAATATTTAAAATTTGGTTAATAATCTAATTAAGTCATTTCTAGGCAGAATTTCGAAAAACGATTTATGGGTTTTGGAGATCTCATGTATTCTAAGCTCTCCACCAAATTTCGTGGCTAAAACACATCCGTTGCTACAAAAACTAACATGTAGACCTCCTTTTAGGCCTTGTTACCGCTCAAACTAGTAGGGGAACTAAGGAGGATCCCTAAAGGGCCAATGCTAGGCCAAGGGCAATAAATGGAGACTTAGCCCATTGTCACCTCAGCTAAGGCTCCCTTCTATTTACAGGCTTTCACCGATGGGAGGAGACCCGGTATCTATGGAGTCACCAATGAAGGATAAGTCAATGGATATGAGTGACCCTATAAACCCTTTCGCAGAAGAGTTTGAAGGATGGAGCTTGCTTTCTTTTTAAGCAAGGTACTATGTATTCTAGGGAAAGGGAGAGAGGATTTTAGGTTAGGTTTATGGAATAAGACTTGTGAAGGAGTTCTCCAGTCCCTAAATCCTTGTTAGAATTGGTATCCTGGATGGTTCTTGAAGAATGGTCTTTCAAAAGAGCAAGACCACACGGGACCAACTAGAAACGATCTAGGGTATGAGGAAAGAATGTAGCAACCAATGATATTCTTACCTTAGACAAGGTGAAGAAAGGATCAAGGAAAGTATTTTCACTTGAAGATGTTGTTTTGACCCTATGAGGTACTAGCCTTGGGGATGGCAAGGCAAGTTTTGATCCCGGAGCTAGGGCTTGTCTTTTCTCCCAACTCCACCGTCGGAATGGCTTCAAAATTGGAGAGCTAGAGGAATGCCTAGCGTAGGAGATCCTAGGAGATCAAATTTTTTTTTATGGCTAGCTTGTCGGGAAATTGATGCCCTAGGTATCCTAATGTGGCTATACCTGGAAGGAGGTGAAAGAATATGGTTTTTAGTGACCACCCTTGGTAGATCAGTGCCTTAATCTTTGGGAGAATGGAGTCTATGTTGAGTATGTGTAGGGTTTCTTGGTTCCTAGTCAAGGAGGCCCTCAAGATCACTTCAATAGCCTTTTAGGTCAAGAAGAAGCAACCTTGCAGCTTTTATACTTCGATGTGCAAAAAGGATGGCTTATCAAGGTCAAATTTTACCCCCAGGATATTTCGCTCATATTACATGGCCCATACATTGAGAGAATGCTATAATAGAGACAAATTCCACAAGTTTAAGTAGTAAATGCATGCAACAATTAGCCCTAAAACAACGAAAATCCTAGTCCAACATATATGACAAAAATAAACAAGAATAACATTAAAAAACATGTACTTACATGTAACAAAGTATATCCAACCATTTACAATTGACAATAAAGAAGCTCCAAGAGAAGATAGACCGATATCCACACATCAAAACTCATCAATAAAGCTCCAATTCATCCTCTAGAAAAAGTGCGAAAATCTCAAGAGAGATAAGATATCCAAATCAAAGTGATGATGAGAAAATGAGCTCATCTCACTTGTATTTTATACACAACTTAGGAGTTCGAATTAGCCTGCTTGGCCTACATAAGCCCCAAAAATAAAATAATTGTTCTAATAATACAACTTTTGGTGACAAGCCCACAAAACTAGTTCATAAATGAAAAAGTAAGCCTCTCAAGTGGTCAAATAATAATCTATGCATGTCGTAGGACTCTTTAAGAGGCCTTATGAGGTCGATGGGTGCCACAATGAAGAATAAGACCCTCAAAAGCAGTGGACAAGGGGTTGGCCCTTTGTAATAATCTGTGGTGCTCCAAATGACATGTGGGGGCACAAGAAGTGTCCTCATGGGTCTCCAAGCAAATTGAAGATGTTGTAGATTGCCTGCAAGGGCTAGGATGATGATGTAGGTGATGCCACATCATCGTGCAAGTCTTGGATCATCTGCCATGTGTATGGTGTAGATTTGGGGCCAACTCGGCATGATGGATCAGGCGCATCCTCCTCGTCTAATAAGTGAACTATGAGCAATCTTTGAATAGATGTGGGGATCCATGAAGTGCAATATGTTGCTGTGGAGGCCCACGACTCTCAACACTCACCCTACATGTGCCAATGTAGCCCTCTAGAGGATTAGGATCCCGTATAGGGAGACCAAACCCCAAATGGAAACCATTTGCAAACCTGCATAAGATACAATGTGTCCCCTAGCTTTCCAATACAACAAGTCCTTAGAGAAATCGAGTAAATGAGCTTATCGAATCATGGACCACAGGTGGGGACTTCATAATGGCCTGCTCTTCCATAATGAGCTTTAGGATGTGCCAATGTCTCCTAAACTCCTAATGGGATTAACCAAGTACCCTATTAGGTGGTTTCTACTTCTAAAGGGGATAATATTCAAGGTACGCTCTTCAAAAGGTGGTGGCATGTGACAGATATGGTGAATGAAGTAGGGGATGAAAAGGGGTAGCCTGGGTCACATTTTGGGGTGAAAGGGTAGCTAATAAAAGGGAAGCCCACACTTGGGTTTATAATGTATAGGAGGGAGCAACCGTTGTACATGAGGTGCCCCGACCTTGGTTTTGTCTGTTGATTTGGGGTAGTATTGGATGTGCTCTAACCACGAAATTTGGTGGAGAGGTTAGGGCACATGAGATCTCCAAAACCCAGAAAGGGTTTGGGCAGATTCTAAACAGTTTGGGAGATATTAAAATAATTAATATTTTAATGGAGTCCCTAAGTCTAAACTTAGGGAAATTAAAATATTAATGTGAATTAATATAAAACTGTGTTAGAATGGTTCAAAAGACATGGATCAAGCCAAATCTAATCTTAGCCGTCGATTAGGGACTTAATCTTAGCCGTTGATATGTCAACGAGAAAAGTATAAGAGCTGGCTTGAGGGTCACTTGGAGAATACACTAGAGTGATCAGTCATTTTATTCTCTAGAGCAGGGTTTGCTAAGAGAGATAGAATCAGTGATTAGTTGCAGTGAGTGGCAGTGAGTACGAGGCAGAGAGGCAGGGACAGTGCCGAGAGACCAGCGCAAAAGCAGAGAGAGGTTGACGCAGAGCCAGAGGGAGCCACATAGAGGTAGCTTAAACGGCGCAGAGCCAGAAGGGCCTGCATCATCCACACAGAAGCTGCAGGAATGACGCAGAGAGCCAGAGAGGCTGCACAGAGCCTCAGTACGCTGACACAGAGGCCAGCGGGCTGACGCTGAGCTTCAGATTGTGCTGGAGAGGGATTTCGTGGAGCAGGCTTTCCGAATACTTGTTTTCGAAGAGAGGTATTGCTGCCAGATTTTTTATCTCTATTGGGTTAGCTAGTTTGGCACCCAATGTACTAAAAAAAAAGCTGCTTAATACTAAAACCCTCAAATAACTAAACTGATTTTCCCGCATTGGGTTTTTCCGGGGATATTAGTCCAAAAATAATAGTGTCATTTGTGTGCTTGTTTCTGTTTCCTTCAGTTGATGATTTGTAACGTGTTGAGCATGCACTTGTATTTATTTTTAGTGTTTACATGGTAAATAACTTGTTAATTAACAGAACAAGTAGGTAGGAATAAATCAGTAAAGTGCATGGAGGGTTTCTAACTGTTAGACTTAGAAACTTCAACATGGTATCGGAGCGTGGTTGCAGATCACAGGAGAATTGAGGACATCAGCAAAGCAGAGCAGCAGCAGCAGCAGCAAACAGTTGTCTTGAGTGATAGAAGTTGTTCCTAGCAGTAAAGCAACAAGAAAGGGGTGACGCAGTGCCTACGTCATCAAGTTCGAGCCAAGAAGAGGCTGCGCAGAGGCTGAAGGAGGCAAAGACAGGCTCACGCAGAGGCAGGGAGGGTTGACGCAATTGGCTAAGGGAGCTAGTTTGCCGGTGCCGGGACTACGCAGAGCCTAGGAGCTCTCACCTTCAGGTTGCTAGGGTTTAGGAGATTGTGGGTAAGTTGCAGAGTGGAGCTGGTGGGGTACTGTAGTCAGAACAGTACCTAATAGGGCAAGGCCAAGGAGGAGGGCGTTGCTACCGAGGGTTTGTAGCCAAGAAATCCGGATCAGTGATGCAGTTGCAGAGACAATCAGAGTAGGGGGCATCTCGACATCGGCAGAAGGGTTTCCAGGAGGGAAATCAAGGCTCAGAGGGAGTCACATTGAGAACTTCCAGGAGGGAAGTAGAAGAGCAACATGGCATGACAAAGAGTAAGAGACCTAGACAGGCTAGACGAAGCCTCAAACTTCACAGTCTGGAAGGCCAGAATCTTATCCATACTTGACAGAAATCGTGTCAAGCACTTTGCCTTGAGGACGATAGCGATCCCAGTTGACCCAACTGATAATGACAAGTACGAGGAGACAATGGCGAGGGCCAAGAGCATCATCCTTGACGGGGTCAAGGACCATGTAGTACCATTGCTGAGAAGGAAATGGCAAATGAGATGTGGGAGGCCCTAAAGAAATTGTACCAGCATACTTCTATGCAAAGAAGGATGTTACCAGAAAATCAATTGCGGCCATACTAGATGAAGAAGGGAGAACCGATTGACACCTTCCTTGGTCGACTGAATGAGATCCTGGATCAGCTAACTTCCATAGGGGCCATGCCAAATCAGGAATTGATGGTGAGAACATCCATGAACGAAGTCTTCGAAGACTAAGAGATATTTGTCCAAAGTATACTGGGCAGAGTGACCCTTCCACAGTGGGAGGAAATGTGGGCGGCTCTTCACTAAGAAGAGACTAGAAGGCTAAGCAAGACAGGAAGTAGCAGCAAGGGGATCAAAGTCAAGTAGGAGGAGGAGGATGTTTCCCTAGCATCTAAGGGAAAGCAAGAGAAACAAAAGGACCTCTCCAAGTTCAAATGCTTCACTGTGGGGAGTTGGGTCATTATGCGACCCAGTGTCCAAGGAAGAAGAGTAAGCGAGAGGCCTCCAAGACCAAGGCATCGCCAACAAGGGCAGAGAAGGAAGTGGAGACAGACGATGACTGTGCCATGAGTGCACACACGCCACTTGAGCGGAAGTGGGGAGACATTGCGCTGTAGTCAAGAGGACTACAGGCAATGAGGGGCAGGATCCTCAAGGTACCCAGCCTCTTGGATTAGACCATGCTACGAGAGCCCCGAAGAGGAGTAGCAGGACTGGCAGATGTGTGTAGAGATGGATGCGGATGAAACGACACAGAGAGCTACAGTGCAGAATTCCCAGGACAACGCAAGGCTAGCAGGCTGCAACAGTGCGAGAGGCACGGGAGTGTTGCACCAGTGCAGGATGCCACAGATAGGTGTGCAATAGTGCGAGATGTAGGGAGTTGTTGCAACATCGTAGAGGTCAGAGAGGGAGCACTTGTCAACGACAGAGGGAACTTCAGCATCAGGAGTACTCTAGTCTGATAGAGAGGTCAGAGTTGGAAGATCAATTACTTACTTCTCAGTGACTAAGTTGCAGTGCAACAGTTAGCAGTGGTAGTGTCATGGGTAGCATGATGCAGCATGATGAGAGGAGATGTAGTGCAGACGCAACAATGGCAGTGGCAAGGCCATGGGTAGCAACACGGATGCAGCGAGAGTTGTCGTACAGATGCAACAGTGGCAGTAGCAGAGCCATGGGCAACAGTACAGGATGCAACAGTGCATAGGATGTTGGGTAGGGAGGCTTAGCATTAGCACTGGGACCGATGCTAGATGATCAGGGTAATACTCAGTAAGGAGTATTACTAGAGCACAGTCCTCGCTAAGAGGGAGTGTTGATTTGGGGTAGCATCGGATGTGCTCTAGCCACGAAATTTGGTGGAAAGGTTAGGGCACATGAGATCTCCAAAACCTAGAAAGGGTTTGGGCAGATCCTAAACAGTTTGGGAGATATTAAAATAATTAATATTTTAATGGAGTCCCTAAGTCTAAACTTAGGGAAATTGAAATATTAATGTGAATTAATATAAAATTGTGTTAGAATGGTCCAAAAGACATGGATCAAGCCAGATCTAATCTTAGCCATTGATCAAGGACTTCATCTCGACCGTTGATATGTCAATGAGAAAAGTATAAGAGGAGGCTTGAGTGTCACTTAGAGAATACACCAGAGTGATCAGTCATTCTATTCTCTAGAGCGGGGTTTGCTAAGAGAGATAGAATCAGTGATCAGTTGCAGTGAGGGGCAGTGAGTACGAGGCAGAGAGGCAGGGACAGTTCCGAGAGACCAGCGTAAAAGCAGAGAGAGGTAGACGCAGAGCCAAAGGAAGCCATGCAGAGGTAGCAGAAACTGCGCAGAGCCTGAAGGGCTTGCGTCATCCACGCAGAGGCTGTAGGAGTGACGCAGAGAGCCCCAGAGGTTGCGCAAAGCCTCAGTAGGTTGACGCAGAGGGTTTCAAGCTGACGTAGAGGCCAACAAGGCTGATGCTGAGCTTGAGATTGTGCTGGAGAGGGATTTCGTGGAGCAGACTTTTCGAATACCTATTTTCGAATAGAGGTATTGCTGCCAGATTTTTTTATCTTTGTCGGGTTAGCCAGTTTGGCACCCATTGTACTTAGAAAAGAGCTACTTAATAATAAAACCCTCAGATAGCTGCACCGGTTTTCCCGCATTGAGTTTTTCCAGGGACATTAGTCCAACAATAACGGTGTCATTTGTGTGCTTGTTTTTTTATCTTCAGTTGATGATCTGTAATGTGTTGAGCATGCACTTGTATTTATTTTCAGTATTTACATGGTAAATAATTTGTTAATTAACAGAACAAGTAGGTAAGAATAAATCAATAAAGTAAATGGAGGGTTTCTAACTGTTAGACTTAGAAACTTTGACATTTCCACCCTTCTTTTATGTCTTTTGTCTTTTTATGGTTTTCTTTGATTAACTGCTTGGGGTTCAAGGGGTTAGAGCATGATGTATAAGATATAGCAGTGAATTCCCCCTTTTAAAGTGGGGCAATTCATCACCCACCAAAGATTGGGACAATCATGGGTTCCTATATGATGACCAAGGTTCATAGAACCTGTAAGAACCAGGGTGATGGCCATGATGATGGGGTAGAGCTCATGTATCAGCTTTTGTTCATGTGCTAAATGTATTTTTCCCGACCATCTTTTGCATTTTGTGGTACACTTTCCAATTAAATGTGACCCTATATGCTTTTAATTTTATTTTTAGCTGCATCAACCTTCGGGCTTCATTCCAGGCCATGATCCAAGGGGAAGAGGCATGCTAAACCAATGTGGACCCAGTGGAAGAATGTGGACCCAGGTGGGAGAAATGATGAATGGGGTAATAATGAATGGAAAGAGGGTAATATAAGTGGATAAGAGAGCGGGAACACGCAACCAAAATCAAGGTTACCTGTGAAATATCATCCTTGGAACCAGATGATCAGTAAAAGAGATCCCACGGGACTAGAATCCAAGGTTAATTCCTAAGAAGGGTAGGGGATAGAAGCACAGACCTAGCCCATTCTTTACGCATAATCCCCCCATTAATTCATGCCCAGATGTGTCCATGATAAGCAAACTATAATACTCAATTTCCAAATGACAAAGCATACCTTTAGATTTGGGAGGCCCACCTTCAAACATACGATCATGGCAGATGGGCGAGGGACCACATGGTTGGCTTAGGTGGCAGAGAAAATGGCACAATGAGTTATCTAGTGGCTGCAAGGGGTTGTTGGCTGGGCTGAGGACCATCTTGGAGAAAAATTTCTCCTAGGGACCCACAAAATGGTGGGTAACATCTAGCTCCAACTGGGACATGATCTCTCAAAGAAGTGGGTGAAGCTACTCTAATGGGAGGTCACGAGAATTCGATCTATCTCTTGGTTACGGTAGACCTGTCATCTACACACATAATAGATGGAAAAACAGGGGTCAGCATGCTTTCGCAGCGTCTCATGATCGCACATGCTAATATGTTAGGCCATAAAATCAACAAAAATTAAAATATGCATCTATCTACCATGAGAAAAATCATATGATGTTATTTCTAATGAAGAAATCAGCATGCAATGCATCCTACCCTACTATGCATATAATACAATGTCAAGTCTCAAGGAAGGAGGTGATACGACTTAATTTGACTAGCTCATGCCAAATTTCATTGTTAAGTTTAGCAATGTAGTAATAGTCATCCCCAACACTTCCATGAATCCTGACAGGCACGGGATCCTTATCTACCAAGACTAAATCCCCAACCTTATATTCTTTCTTTGGCTTCCACTTTTTGCTTGTTTGAGAGATTGGTCACTTGAGGTTTTAGATTTCCTGGGTAGGGAGGATATGAGAATGTTTCTCGCCCTCGCATGTCTCATGGTATGGTCCAAGCTTGATCACATGCGATAAGTAAGTAGGCTCCCTATAAAGGATAAAAGGGGTGCCATCAGATTGCGGGATGATTGTGTATGATAAGTCCATTTGAACATGCCCCCAAATGGTAGTTCCCCGTTTTTGGGATAACAACATCCCCCACACATAAGGTATATCAATGACAAAACATCCATGAGAAGGGATATATCGAGATTCCTAGCTAAAGAGGCCTTAAGATCTTTGATGATGCCTTCCACTTCCACAGGTTTGGAGTTAAAACCAAACGCCCTTTTATATGGCCTAGTAATGTTGAGACCCAATTGCTTCACAACAGTCGAAGGCATGATATTGGGCGAAGCACCTGAGTCTAACATACAATTGTGTAAGAAGAGGTCATTGATAGCCAAAGTGAGCAAGAAATATTTGTGCCCAGGGTTTCGGTTAGGAATATGAATGTTTTGCAATTCTTCAAGTTACTCTTCATCTTGAATCCCCAAGGACTTCTTAAGTTGTTTTTGTTGCTTGGGAAGCTTAGCAATCTCCTTTAGGGGGACAGGTATAGTCATTTTTCCTACAACAACCCCTATGTCGATGTCAAGTTTAATTTCCTTCCCCTTTTACTTCTTCCTGTATTCTTTCCTAGGAGGATATTTCTTTGGACTAACCTTTGTTGGGGGATCCTTCTTGGGAGGAACTTTGGGGATGGATTCTTTAGGAGGGGCTTGCTTAGGTGATGGATCTTCCTTGGGTGATTCCTTAGGAGGTGAGGAGTCTTTGTCCTTTTTCTTTCGGGAATATTTGACCCCTTTGAATCTTCCCTGGCTATTGGCATTAAGAATGGATTCTTCCTTTTCTTCCTTAAGGGTGACCTCACTAATGGGAGGATGCATGTATGATCCTCCTAGCAAAATGTTGAAGATGTCAGATTCTACAAGATTGGCTTGCTCATATGTTTGTTTGTCCTCACTTTCATCCCCTTCACTCTCCTCATCCTCTGATGAAGAATTCAACTCAACAACATTAGTTGGGGTCAATGTGTTTGGGATTTGAGAAGAGCTCAACCTATCTTCTTCACTTTTCTTTTTGGGAAAAGGCTTTCCTTTAGGGATCCAACTCGATTTTTGGGCCTTTTCTAAGGCGGTGATTTCGTTCATGATAACTCTTTCGTGTGCATTGGCTTCTTTGGTGAATCTTTCCATGTTTTTGAGAATGGCAAGGAGACTTTGTGTTGATCTTTGGACTTCTCCTTCTTGGTTTCAAATTTGGCTCTAGGGTGATTGTTGATGTTAACCTTTGAAATTCATAGGTTTTCTTCACCTTCCATCTCCATTTCTTTAGCCTCAGCCAAAGTGGGCGGTTTCTTATCCCTCAACACATAAGTGAGGTGGCCATCCACAAATTTTATGAATTTGTCAAGAATGTTGGCTTTAGATGGCTTCAAACGATCAGGTATGTCTTTTACTACCCTATCGAACTTTTGAATGAACTCTTGAACATCTTCCCTTCCCTTGGTTATTTGGTAGAACTTTTCAATGTTGAAGGTCCCTTGGGAATTGCATGACCACCTTTTCATGAATAGGTCCTCAAATTCATCGGAGTCTTTTATGCATCCAGGGGGAGGCTAAGATACCAATCTCTCGCTTGTCCCTCAAGTGATAAGGCAAAAAGCATCATGATCCTATCTTCATCAAATATCATTGTAGGGGACATTTGCCAGTAGAATTCTTCAATATAACCATGGGCAGTCCAAGTAGCATCCCCTTTGAATTTGGGAAACCACCGATTAAATTTGTCAGGTAATGGCTTGGGGTCATTACTCTATTTCAAAGGGGCAAAGGCACTAACCAAGTGTCTTTCACTTTTGGTCATCTTGGGTTGATCCCCTTTGGAGTCAGTGCTTGAAGTAGATGCCATCTTTGGAGATGTATCACTAACCGTCTCAAATTTAGGGAAAAGGGAGGTTCCAACAGGTGATGGAGGTCACTTTCCCCTTTTTGTGGAAGCCCTAGTTAAAAGAGGAATGTTGTCGCCTTCGAGTAAACTAGGGGATTGGACAATGAGTGGAGTCGCCAAAGGAATATTATATAAATGTAGTTAATGAATCAATTCCTCAATGATTCACTAGGGAGGTAGACCTGCTCCCTCCTCGACAACGACGCCAAAATGTTACCGCTCAAACTAGCAGGGGACCTAAGGGGGATCCCTAAAGGGCCAATGCTAGGCCAAGGGCGACAAATGGAGACTTAGCCCACTATCACCTCAGCTAAGGCTCCCTTCTATTTACGGACTTTCACCGATGGGAGGAGACCCAATATCTATGGAGTCACCAATGAAGGATAAGTCAATGGATACGAGTGGCCCTATAAACCCTTTCCCAAAAGAGTTTGAAGGATGGAGCTTGCTTGCTTTCTAAGCAAGGTACTATGTATTCTAGGGAAAGGGAGAGAGGATTTGAGGGTTAGGTTTATGGAATGAGACTTGTGAAGGAGTTCTCCAGTCCCTAAATCCTTGTTAGAATTGGTATCTCAGATGGTTCTTAAGATTGGTCTTTTAAAAAAGCAGGACCACACAGGACCAAGTGGACCTAGTCTAGGGTATGAGGAAAGAATGTAGCAACCAATTATATTCTTACCTAGATAAGGTGGTGAAAGGATCAAGGAAAGTATTTTCACTTGAAGATGTTTTTACCCTATGAGGTAGTAGCCTTGGGGATGGCAAGGCAAGTTTTGATCCTGGAGCTAGGGCTTGTCTTTTCTCCCAAATCCATCGTCAGAATGGTTTCAAAATTGGAGGAGACTTAGAGGAAAGGCCAATGAAGGAGACCCTAGGAGATCATATTTTTTTTATAGCTATCTTTTCGGGAAATTGATGCCCTAGGTACCCAAATGTGGCTAGACTTGGGAGGAGGTAAAAGAATATGGGTTTTAGTGACTACCCTTGGTAGATCAGTGCCTTAATCTTTGGGAGAATGGAGTCTATGTTGAGTATGAGTAGGATTTCTTGGTTCCTAATCAAGGAGGCCCTCAAAATCATTTCAATAGCCTTCTAGGTCAAGAAGAAGAAACCTTGCAGCGTTTACACTATGATGTGCAAAAGGAATGGCTTATCAAGGTCAAATTTTACCCGTAGGAGATTTCACTCATATTACATGGCCCATACATTGAGAATGTGCTATAATAGAGACAAATTCCACAATTTTAAGCAATAAATGCATGTAGCAATTAGCCCTAGAATAGCGAAAATCTCAGTCCAACGTATATGACAAAAGTAAACAAGAATAATATTAAAGATCATGTACTTACATGTAACAGAGTATATCCAACCATTCACAATTGACAATAAAGAAGCTCCAAGAGAAGATAGACCGATATCCACACATCAAAACTCATCCATAATGCTCCAATTCATCTTCTAGAAAAAGTGTGAAAATCTCAAGAGGGAAAAGAGATCCAAACCAAAGTGATGATGAGCAAATGAGCTCATCTCACTTGTATTTTATACACAACTTGGGAGTTCGAATTAGCCACCTTGGCCTACATAAGCCCCAAAAATAAAATAATTGTTCTAATAATACAACTTTTGGTGACAAGCCCACCAAACTAGCTCACAAATGAAAAAGTAAGCCTCCCAAGGGGTCAAATAATAATCTATGCATGTCTAGGGCCCTCTAAGAGGCCTAATGAGGTCCATGGGTGCCACAATGATGAATAGGACCCTCAAAAGTAGTGGACAAGGGGTTGGTCCCTTGTAATAACCTGTGGTAGTAATGTTCCTAAATAGGAAATTAAGTGATAAACAAGCATGCAAACAGTCCAGCAATTAGGGAAAACGAAATTTACATCAAGCACCCATGAAAACGTTGGAAATAGAGAACTGCTGAGCCATTTTATTAATTCTTCAAGGGCAAATACAATGGAAAAATAGAATGGTGCACTTGGGCTTATCTCTAAGGACAAGCGTGACAAAACCCAAGTGAGCAAATGTTGAACTGAACGCTGCCCCAACTGCTACACCAAAACTGAACTGCTGCCCAGAAATTGCACTGTCTACTGGAATTGAAAGGTTGGAATCACAGTGCTCAGAAAATTATAAAATTTCAGCTCCTTGCTCCTTAGCCAAAACCCCAAAAAGCTCAGGAAGGGTTTGGTCTAGTTCAGACTTCTGAAATTCGACCCCCAAGGAGCCCAACCTCAACTGCAATTGTAAAACTCTGCCTATTGGAATGAAGCTGTAAGACCTCTTGGAAACTGCCCCAAATCATTGAGATAATCCCTCCTATGAATCTCCTTCCTTACCAGCGGTGATTCTTGGCTGTAACTCTTCCCCTCAAGACCCACAAATTGACTAGACTGACTCTCTACACTGTCCTTCAAGCCTAGAATTCGAACTACTTGTTTGCTACTCTCTTGTGCCACAAAAATCCTCTTGAATGCTGGCCCAATGATGTCCTTCAGATTCCCTGGCTTCTCCGGCTAATGGATGGCCCAAGGTAGCCATTTCCTCTACTGCGTATTCTCAATTACTGGCCCAGAAATACACACTCCCTAAAGATAGCTGAATGACTGTGCTATGGATACTCCTCGGAACTCCTCAAGATGCTGTGGAATTGCCTTCCTAGGGTGGCACTCGAAGTCCCCCAAAGGTAAGGTTGAATCTCTCGCTTGAGAGATTTGTGGCTGAACAGCCAATTGACTCGGCTAAGCAGCTCCAGCAAACAGTCAAGTACAATTCAATATACAAGAGTGAATGAATGACAAAGTGAGAGGCTCCTTCTCCTTATGACCTCATGGGCCTTCCTTTGCCTCATGTGGGCCCCTCCAATAGCTATACGAATTCCCTCCAAGCAATTCGAATTGCCTAGTTCGAATTCCCAAGTGGGTGGCCCCCACCTTCCACCAGCAAACTAATTTGGCCAAAATTTCTCCTAAGTCCCTAAGTCGAAACTGCTAGGGTCCTTTTCCTTGGCAAAATTGTGTAGAGATAAGCCTGTTACAAATGTTTTTGGGAAGGGACATGACAATGGTGCTCCAAATGACATGTGGGGGCACACAAGTGTCCCCATGGGTCTCTTCCTATTGGTGAAAGTCTGTAAATAGAAGGGAGCCTTAGCTGAGGTGACAGTGGGCTAAATCTCCATTTGTTTCCCTTTGCTTAGCATTAGCCCTCTAGGGATCCCCCTTAGGTCCTCTGCTAGTTTGAGCGGTAACATGCCTCTTTTATTATACTTTTCTTTTTAGGGTTTCCTTGACCAGAACCCTTGGGTTTTAGTTTCTTGACCCAATTAGTTACTTTTGGTCCTAAACCCCTTACTTGGGTCCAAAACCCCATTTTGGGTAAATCACCCAACAAACGATTTATTGATGGGTTGTCCTCTCCTGGAAATACCTTTCGAGCTATCTAAAGTCTAATTCCAAGGTCCTCTAATCCGATTAGGGACGAGATTGCCAAGATGAAGTTCTAAAGGGACGAGGCATGACTCAATGAATCACAATGAATACAAACTCAAAAGACAAGACACTAGGTCTGGGATGCCTAATACACAGTGCTCACATGGTTTTTTACAAGGCTTTGACTTGTGACCTTGGGACTATAATGGTGATAAATGATTTGTCTGAAAAAAATTTGTGTACATAAATTGATGGATGTTTATTTCTGGTAGCATCGGATGTGCTCTAAGTCTCAAAATTTGCAGGGAGACTTAGACACATGCATTCTCCCATACTCAGAAATCGTTTTGAGAAATTCCACCCGCAGACAATTTTATTAAAATAATTAATTATTTTTAATCGGTCCCTAAGTCTAAACTTAGGAAATTAAAATACTTAATGGGTATTAATCTAAACTGTGGGTGAAACTTCTAGAAGAAGGCGGAGATCAAGTCAATATGATCCTAGCCATTGATTAGAATCTAATCTGGGTCGTTGATTGATCAGCGAGAGGATTATAAGAGGCTTTATGGGCACTTGGAGAACACACAGAGTGAAGATCAGAAGATTGTGTTTTTGAAGCAGAGCAACTACCGGAGAGAATTTCGAAGTGATCTTTTGAAGTGAGGGGCAGGGATAGTTCCAGTTGGAGATTTCTCCTGATTCAAGAATACTCGGCAGAGAAGGTAGAGAGAGATCCAGGAGAGGCAACGCAGTGGCTAAGTTGGCCAGTGTAGGTTGAAGTAGAGGCAACACAGAAGCCTTGAGGACGTTCGAAATTTATTGAAGGAATTGATTCAAAAGTCGGGAGCTGGGGTGTGAGACCGGGAGGTGAAAATTGAAGTTCCTTGGCAGTGAATCGATCAGTAGAAGGGGTGACGCTGTCCCTAGAGGCTATGAAGCTAGGTTGACGCAGTGACTACACAGAGGCAATGTAGAGGCAGCCAAGCGCAGTGTATTCAGTGGCTGGATCAACTAGGATCTCCAGTGATAGTGTGAGGTAATCTCACTTATCTCTTTGTCAGTGATATTCTCTGTACTGGATAGCTAGGAAGGCATCCAGAGATTGTATTCAGAAATTACTACTGCTTAATAATAAAACCTTCAACTGCTGCACCGGTTTTCCCACTGGGTTTTTCCAGGGACATTTGTCCAAAAATAATTGTGTAGATGTGTGTGATGTTTATTTCTCTCGTGTTGTATTTAGTTTCTGTAGTTTTGATTCGTGTAGGCTACAATGTATGTATTTTAGTATTTGCCGTAGAAAACTGCAAATAACTTGTTCATGTAATTTAACAAGTAGGAGAAATATTATCAGTTTGCTGCAGTAGGAATCAGGTAACCGGTTTTTCACAATGGAGGGGTACCACATCCCAAAATTAGGGCTGATGTCTTGATTTTAATTGCTCTCATATGCAATTTCATCCATTCAAAACCATTGTTTGCTTAACCCTAGCTTGCCTTCTTCATAGCCTTTACTCCTTTGTTGATCCTATCACTTATAGGCTATTTTCTAGAGTTGCTATATGCCATTGCATGCCCTAAATATGCTTATTTTACAAACTCTAATTTAGAGCAGCCTCCATCTAAATTATAATGGCCTTACAAAAGTGTACTTGAACTCTAGGCAACTCTAATCTTTTAGCCTTTCAGGGCTTGGCCAATACCTTTTCCAACAATTATTAGGCCTTGCATCATCCTTGAGCCCTTCTTAGTTGAATATATTCTTGGTGATTTCTTTAGGGAAGCCTCCCTTGTGGGGATAATATCCACCACTAAACAGCTGGAGAGAACCCACTGAGGTGACAATGGTGACTGATCTCTTGTTTCCATAAGACCTAAGTTCCCTGGTGGGGTCTTGTACTAGGCCTACTAGATTTTGTGGTAATAGGCACCAAAAGCTCCATGTGCAAAATTTAAACCCTCCAACAAAAGGTGATTATTAATAAACAAATATTCATCAAAGCGCCAACATCTTGGCTCCAAAGCCAAAGTTCTCAAAACTTAGCCTGCTTGGGCAGCATCTTCAACCTGGAATAATCCTCATGACATATGCTAGGTAACAAGGTCAAGGACCAAAACAATAAAAAGTAATTTTGTGTTGAGAATGAAGAGAAGGTTGAGCAACAAGAAATGGATGAGAAAATGAAAATTTAAGAGGTTGAACAACAAAAAACAGTCACAAGAACAATGGAAATTTGAGAGGAGATTGAGCAATAAAATATGATTGCAAACTTTTGTGAAATTTACCATCCACTAATTAAAATTTAAGGCTGTCTCGTCTGATTAAAGTATGCAAGTTTTGAAAATTGATCAATATTCTTTATTGTCTGGAAACTGGAATACAGAAAATTGTCTCGTCTGATTAAAGTATGCAAGTTTTGAAAATTAGTCAATATTTTTGGTTGTCTGGAAACTGGAATAGGGAAAAATAAATGTTTTACTATGCTAATTCAGCAGATAAATTACAGTGAAACCTTTTCACATGAAAGGGCATTAAAAATGCATTATTTAAGGAGCTGTATGCTGAATCACGGCATGGTCAACAATATTAGCATTCATTCTTAATGATTACTAGTTGTATTCTTGTGTCTAATTCACAGCTGTATGTCAATTGTCGGATAACTAGAGACCTAATTTAATATTGGAAAACTAGGTTTGACATACAAACGAAACAGTGTTTGGTCATTTTGATTGCTTAGTTAGGATCAGAAAGTGATTATGCTTGACCGCTTGACTGCTTGTAGATGCCAAATACCAGATATTTTGAAATTTCACTTGTCATTGCATGAATACTTCTTTCTCACATCTTTCTTTTAATAAAAGACAGGTGCAGCAAGGGGAAATGGAATATCGGAGAAATGGATAAATCATGGACAGCCGCAGGATGCTAAAGTTGCAAGATCTATTCCTGGAGTGCTGCTTCAAGCTGGCAGGATTCTTTTTGCTTTGGATGATGGTCGACTAGGGGAGCTTCATTTGTCAGGTATTGGTGGGGAAGATGTTGGTCCATACCTGCATAACATGCTTCGGAAAAAAGCATTAGCTAGCTATGAATGGTCAATAATCGATGCACCTGAAAGTGAAGGTGGGAATGCAGGTTATTGCACAGAGGCTCATGGACCCTCAAATTGTATTGAAGGAGTCAGGGATGCACCAGATCAAGATGATGCAACTGATTTTGGCATTTCTTCAAAAATAAGAAGAAGAAAAGGACGTATTTATCAGAGCCATAGTACTGGTCACAAGACACAAAATCATGCTTTACAGTTTGAAATCAACGAAACATTCCTAACAATTAACAATATTGGCACCATTTTCCGCATTTGTGCAATGCAGCCAGATAGATCTTTTTTTCTCGTTACAGACAGTGGGATGATTTTTGAGCACCTGTATAATGAAAACTTATGGCTTTGGCTAAAGCATGATCATTCCTCACCTATCCGTGGGGTATTAGGGGTATACAATGGTAGCTTATTTGTAGTAGATGATTATGGTCATCTATTCATCCGTGAGAGGGATTCTAGTGGATTAATTTGGGTCAATTGCAGTGCCATGGAAGGGGGAAGACAAGTGGCACTAGGGCCACCATGGGATGCTGTTCATGGTCAAGATCGAAAAGCTACAAAAGAAGATGCACTCTTCTTTGTCAGCAGAAGTGGAAGCCTTCTTCAGTTCACGGTCTGTTTATAACTTCTGGCACAAAGACATTGTGGAAAACTTTATTAACAATAAGCACATCTTTTCATTTTATATCTTAATAAGTTTTAATGTTTCATAAAAACAATATTGCTAAGCTTTTGACAGTATTGTTTTTGCAGGTTGCATTGAGAAAATTTGTTTGGCAAGATTGTGGGCAACCTCAAAATACACAAGTCGCTTTCATTTTAGATCAGGAACTATTGAGATATAATGTAGTTTTTGTGGTGGGAAAGGATGGTCGCCTGTATCAGTATAATCGTGTATCAAGGTCATGGTATGAACATGACCAAGCTCCTCATTTGGTTTTATCCAGTTTACCTGGAGTGGTTGTCAGGCCATCTTTCATGTCCATGTCAGGTTCATTATTTATGCGATCAGAAGATGGTGGATTGGTAGAGTTTCACTGGCATACAATGGATGGATGGAGATGGACTGTACATGGAATTCCAGAAAAAGATGTCGACCTTTCAACAGCTCCAGGGCCAAGCTTTGAGGGTAATCAACTGTTTGTAATTGGATCAAATGGCCAGGTCTACAGCAGATATCTTGATGGAAAGAAATGGAAATGGAAAGGTTTTGGTAGCCCCTTACCAGAGATCTTAAATATTTTTCCAATTGAGGATGCTAGTGATATTCATAACAGAGAATGGAAGAGCCACCCTGATTACAAAGAAGACATTAAGGATTTTCCATATAGTAACCAACTCTCTTCCAATCCAGAGGCAACATCTGGGAGCCAGCACATATACTTCATTGACATTGACTGTGATGAAAAGGTAAGAAATAACTTGGACTCTCCTCAAAATAACCAAAATCCACTCAATTACCAAAACAATAATTGAAATTCTCCTTTTAGGCATTTCTTGATGGTTAAGACTAAAAAGTATGCAACGCGAGTGAATGGTTTTGTTGGATCAGGTGACTGAAATGAAGCACTTGCAAATCACACTCAAATATTTTTTTAATTTGTAAAAGCAGTTACGTTCACTAGCTTGCTACACTGATCAGAAAGAAATTTGCAATGCTGTTTCAAAACATAATTGCAAGCCTGAGATCAACATCAAATAGAAGAGAAAAAGAGCCTGCATTTTCAGACTCCAAAAATAATTATCTTTGATTTTTCCCTTTCCTCTCCACCCTTGATCAATAAATTTTGCCGTTAAAACAATATATTTTATGCTGTGGATATTAAGTAAAATCCCATGGCCTCTCTCTAGTGTAAGACTTAACATTTTGTTAGAATTATGGGTGTAATTTTTCACATGTGGCCATGACACACTCATATTTATTATTAATGCATTTGTAATCATGGCTATGGCTATCCTTCTATTTTTATTTTTATCATTATTTGTAATACCAAGGAGTGCATAAGACTGACCTAGTCAAACTTGTACACATAGGCTCATTAACCCCTATTGTGGTTAGTGCCCTAATTGAGTTCCATATAAATACACCACAACTCTTATTTGTACATTATTACCTTGTGATCTTCTTTATCTCTCTTATAAAGTGTTCTTTGCCTAAGGGCGCATACATCTTTGGTGTTCTCTTGTGATTTGTATTTCTTTCTTTTATGTGCACTTGTGTATCTCTTGTGTCGTGCACTTGTGCTTGGGAATTTTTCTCCCTCTACTGCACTAGCATTTTCTCTCTAGTAATTTGGGTTTGTCCTTGGTTCCATTTGATTCTTTGCTTTCAATAGTGAATCTCAACACAGTTTCAAAGCAAGACTCTTTCAATTCTATAGTTGATGTAGAGATTTGAGGGTAGTGGCATTGCCCCAGCGGCTATGGAACTAGGGTTTCTAGATCATTGTTCTATTAGGGTTTTTCTAGGGTTTCTAGAAGAGTAAGCCCTGCTTTAAAGTTAAACACCTTTTTCTAGGATTTCCTTTGGTAATCCTAAGGACTTTCACCCTTTTGATGTCTAGTGCCTTTATTTTCCTTGGATTACCTAGGGATTTTTGCATGCTATAAAGCTATTATTCAACGTAATGGATCCATCTTCAACCACACATTTGCCTGTGCACTTTGCATTTATGGATAGTTGACTATGGAGCTATTTAACATATGACTAGGCCCCAACACATTCTCTCTAATTATCTACATCAACAAAATGGTGAGAAGGTGATTATTTGTGATAACTCTGTGAAAATTCGGAAACCCTGAATCCTATTGCAGCAACTGATTAAGTTTCTTCTATTTGTTAAATAAATTGAACAAATTATTTACTGCGTTCTACGGTAAATATCGAAACTAATACACTGCAACCTTCACAAATACAATACTGCGGAAGAAATAGAAACAATGGAAGAATAGATGCACACACACATATACATCATTATTTTTGGACAATGTCTTTGGAAAAACCCAATGCGGGAAAACCAGTGCAGCAGCTGAGGGTTTGTATTATTATGCAGTAGTTTTTGAATACAATCTTTGGATTCCTTATTGGCTATCCGATATAGAGAATCTGACTGGCAGAGAAATTAGTGAGAAATACCTCACACTATCACTGGCGATTCGACATTGATCCAGCCACTGATGGCTAGACCCAAGCTACCTCTACGCAGTCATTGCGCTGCTCTATGTCACAACTGATGGGGACTGCGTCACTCCCTCTGGCTGGTCGATCTACTGGCTAGATGCTCGATCCTCTGGTCGTCCGGTCTCACACCCTGGTTCCTGGCTCTGGATTTGATCTGCTCCTCAGCAAATTTGTGGATCTCCTCATGGGCTCTGTGTTACCTTAGCGTGGCTTTACACTGCCCAACATGGCTCTACGCTGCCTCTTCTGGATCTCTCTCTACCTTCTCTGCAATGTATCTCCGAATTAGGAAACTCTCCAACCGGAAAAACTATCCTTTCCCCTCACTACAGGAAATCTCCTCGATGACTTCTCCGACAACTGTTGCGCTGCTCTCTTGAAAAATCGATCTCTTGATCTCACTCAATGTGTATTTCCAAATGCCCATCAAGCCTCTTCTTATAATCGTCTCATTGATCAATCAACATCCGAATTTAGATTCTAATCAATGGCTCAGATCATCTTGACTTGATCCTCATCTTTCTCTAGAAGATTCACACCCACTTTAATCAATGCACTTTAATTATTTTAATTGCCTAAGTTTAGACTTAGGCATCCATTAAAAATAATTAATAATTTTAATTACATGTCCTCCAGGTGGAATTTCCCAAAACGATTTATGGGTATTGTGGAATGCATGTGTCCTAGTCTCCCTGCAAAATCTTGAGGCTAGAGCACATTCGATGCTACCAGAAATCAACACTCCCTCTTAGCGAGGAATGTGCTCTAGTGCTACAACCAACTAAAGAATCACTCTGTCTCTGCATCATCTCTTGTTGTGTTGCTGATGTTTGGCTCTACTGCCCACCAACTACTGCGCAACTCCGATATGAGCTGCATTTGTGCTGCTGCTGACCCTGCTAAATTGCTGTCAACTATTGCTCTGAGCTGCAACCCTCTCTCCATTTGCTGCTGCTGCAACTGCAACATCTGCAATGGAAAAGCATCCAAAATACTGAACTAACTGTGTTCAGTATGGTGCATCCATCATCCGAGATATAACTGCTGCTAGCCTCTGTGTTGTCATTGAAGCCTCTGCACTGCTACTAACTCTGCATTGCACCATCTGCATCGCTGCCAACTCTGGTCTGCGCTGCGCAGTATCTGACTGCTACTAGCCACTGCATCTGTCGCTCTGGTATCCGACTGCATCAACTGACACTGGCCCATTCTGCTACTACTAACTAGGGGCTCCCGTAGCAAAGTCTCGATCCAAGAGTTGGACTCCTAGAGGATCCTTCCCTTCCTGTAGCACTATGGGGCTACAACTCTAGATTGCCCTACCTCACCCTTGGAGGCATCTCGATAATCATGGCAAACTCTTCCTCCATTCTAGAGGACAACCTGTCTATATCAACAGATACAACTTGTTAATCCCACTTCTCCTCCTTTTCCCTCTTTTTGAGGGGACACTGAGTGTTGTAGTGGCCCATCTCACCACACTTGAAGCACTTGATCTTTGAAATGTCCTTTTTCCTTCTGCGTTGCTCCTGCTGCCCCTTAGATGCGAGGACCACGTCTTCCTCCTCCTTTACTTGCTTCATCCCACTGCTGCTACTGCCACTAATGGTGGCCTTCACAAGATCACACCTCATCTCCTCGTGCTGTAGATCAGCCCACACACGTTCCCAATCTGGGAATTTTTCTTTGCCCATAATACTCTAGACAAAAACTTTCCATTCTTCGGAAATGCTATTTAGCGCTAATTGCACAAACTTTGTAGGTTGGGGCCCTGATCCTACTGAAGCTAGCTGATCCTGGACATCCTGAAGCCTAGTAAGGAAGGGGTCTATATGCTCCCCTTTATGCATCCTCGTGCATCTCAGCTTCTCCTTAAGATACACTTTTCGCTGCTCAGAATATCCTTCATACAGCGTAGCTAAGGCCTCCCACATCTATCGGGCAGTATCTTTGCCAGCAATGTGAGAAACTATGTGATCTCGAACTCCATCGAGGATCAACCTCTTAGCTTTCGCCATCTCCTTCTTGTATTTTCTGAAGCGGATCTGCATCGATGGGTACAAGTACCACACTATCGACATACATCTTGAGATCATGCTCATCTAGAAGGCAGTAGATCCTACCCTTCTAGTTCACATAGTTGGAGGCTCTGTCCAACCGATCTTGATCTCTCAACCCAGTTGATGTCGTCTCTCCTGAAAAAGTCGCACTGCTTCCTCTTCTCCTTTGCGCAGGTATTGCCTAGCTATTCGCACTCCCTTCTAGAGTAAGCAGATCTACACCCGACTACTGCTTATCTATAGTGAGAAATTGAATTCCTTGGCTAGGAATTCTCTGAGGAAGAAATTCCCTCCATGTACCTTCTTCCTTTTCTGACACTTTTCTGACCCAGCAACTGCTATAGAAAACTACATCCCACCTGAATACTGGTCTACATTGAAGCTTCTGCTGCGCTGCTCCCTCTATCGCTGACAAATTTTGATCTAGAAAATCTCTCTCCGTCGACTCACTCGGAGAGAGATTTTTCCTTAAGAATATTGCCCTCCTGGCACAGGACTGCGTAATCCTTCTGGAGATTTGTTCTGCTGCATACAGAACTCTTCGATCTCCCTCTTCAACTCAACACTGGGCTCTTCTGACTCTGTTTTCCTGCTTCACCTGCGCTCTGATCCCATGTGAAAATTCGGAAACCCCAAATCCTATTCCAACGATTGATTAAGTTTCTTCTATTTGTTAAATATATTGAACAAACTATGTATTGTGTTCTACAGTAAATATCAAAACTAATACACTATAGCCTTCACAAATATAATACTATGGAAGAAATAGAAACAATGGAAGAATAGATGCACACACATATACACCATTGTTTTTGGTCAATGTCCCCGAAAAAACCCAATGTGAGAAAACTGGTGCAGCAGCTGAGGGTTTGTATTATTATGTAGTAGTTTCTGAATACAATCTTTGGATGCCTTACTGGCTATCCGATACAGAGAATCTGATTGGCAGAGAAATCAGTGAGAAATACTTCACACTATCACTTGCGATTCGACACTGATCCAGCCACTGAATGGCTAGCCCCAAGTTGCTTCTATGAAGTCACTGCGTTGCTTTGCGTCACAACTGATGGGCACTGCGTCACTACCTTTGGCTGGATGATCGATCCTCTAGCCCTCCGGTCTCACACCCCAGTTCCTGGCTCCAGATATGATCTGCTCCTCAACAAATTTGCGGATCTCGTCACAGGCTTTGTGTTGCCTCAGCGTGGCTTTATGCTGCCCAACATGGCTCTACGCTGCCTCTTCTGGATCTCTCTCTACCTTCTCTGCAATGTATCCCCAGATCAGGACACTCTCCAACTAGAAAAACTATCCCTACCCCTCATTGCAAGAAACCTCCTCGATGACTTCTTCAACAACTACTACGCTGCTCTCTTGAGAAATCGATTTTTTGATCTCACTCAATGTGTATTTCCAATTGCCCATCAAGCCTCTTCTTATAATCTTCTCGTTGATCAATCAACGGCCCAAATTAGATTCTAATCAATGGCTTAGATGATCTTGACGTGATCCTCGTCTTTCTCTAGAAGATTCACACCTTGTTTAATTAATACACGTTAATTATTTTAATTTCCTAAGTTTAGGCTTGGGCATCCATTAAAAATAATTAATACTTTTAACTAAACCTCCTTCGGGTGGAATTTCCCAAAATAATTTCTGGGTATTGTGGAATGCATGTGTCATGCCTCCCTGCAAAATCTTGAGGCTAGAGCACATCCGATGCTACCAGAAATCAACAAACTCAACCCTACTAGTTTCAAGAAGTGGTGATGTTATTACTGATATTGCCGAGTTTGGAGAAGTCCATCATGTTCTAAAAGTTGGGCCCAATCTTGTTTCTGTTTAACACATCACTTACACCAACAAAAAGGTGGAATTTTGCCTAGATCAATGGGTGATTGAAAACTTAGATGATGGTTTTAAAGTGATCTCCTCAAGAAACTGTGATGAATATGATTATATGCACAAGTTGGGGAAGTTTATTCCTTATTCAAAATGAAAATTATTTATTGCTATGTTGTCCAATGCTAACAATACTCACTAGTTATAGCATTGATGTTTGTGTCATACAAAATTTGGGACTATTATCACAAAATCTTGCACAGTAGTGCAAAGCCTTCACAATATACAAAGACTAGTGGAACATTAGATGTTTTGCATTATCACCTAGATAACAACTTCAAACATTTTAGTGAAGGACAATTTCAATGCAAGGGAGGCTTCCCTAGTAGTATTTATGGTTCGTAAGGCAAGACACTGTTGCCATACAATCTAGTAGGGCCCTAGGAAGGGAACCTATGGGACAACTACCAGAACAAGTCACAACAATGGGACAAAGACCCACTATCACCTCAGTCAATGTTCCCTGCTCTTTATGGACTTTCACTAATGTGAGGAGTCTCGGTAGGAAGGAAATCAGTTGTAGTGGTAGTGATGATGACAAGGTATGAAGCGATTCCAAAGGCCCATTCAAAGAGAGTCACAACGAAGGTTCAATGCTTCAATGAAGCTAAAGGCTCTCAAAGAAAGACCAAGGATGGAGGTCAACACCTAGCGCTTAAGATATGCAATGACTATATGCTTTCTTAAGATCAAGACTCCAAAGGTGAGATAGGACATCTTAAGAAGCTTATAAGATTGTTTTGACACCTCAAATAGGCTCTTCACTTTTCTTGAGACACCTAGTAAGGGCTTGTTACTGCTCAATCTAGCAAGAGCTCTAGGAGGGGTTCCAAAGGGAAACTACTAGACCAAGTGGCAATAATGGGACTATTGTACCCCCTCTGTTTTTCCTTAAATTGTTTGTCTTACAGAGGATTATATTTGGAAACTCTAGATGAAGGATGGAAAAGAGAGAAAAAGAAGAAAAAAGGAGAAGAGATGATGGAATGTGGGCCTCCCCCCTCTTTTTAAATCTAATGGTTAAATAGTGGTCACTTATTGGGTGGATCACTATCCATCTTGGAGCGGCCTCATCCTGGTGAGACTCCGAGGGGTTAACGCGTGCGGCTGTTAAGCCAACACCTACCCCTCGGGAAGGTCAAAGTCAATAAAGTGAATGCGCAGATCGATGACTACGATGGATTCTGGGGGGTGAAGCCCTGTCTCCAAACCCGCCTAGGCACCCCGCCAGAGGAGGATAGATGGGCCCGCTACCTGTCAGGCCCGCATGGTAACCACGTCAGTAGTCGAGACCACTGTTAAGCGAGCGTGGCCAGCAAGTGTGAAACTTTATAACGCATCACCCTTCCCCCTTCCTTTTCACCCAATCTGGCTCTGCCACGTGTCTCCTCCACGTCACCTCATTGTTTTCCTGCCCATAAACTTTCATTAATCGACTGTTGTGATTCAAATTGGTCTATTTCAAATCGATCTATTTCTGGTTGCTCTGCCTATTCGCAACATCATTCACCCAACTGTCGAACAACGTAAAGTCCTCCTTACGCCCACAATGTCCAATTGCCTTCGGTCACCAGGTAATCTCAGTTCTTTGTCCTTTCATCATTGTCATCATGCTTAAAATAAAGAAAGTTGCGCCAAAAACCCCAAAACCACAATAGTCAAAACCCTTTGGCCACACGAAACCCTTGATGGACACAAAGGCGGAAGATCATGACCCTTTTTGCCCTCTGAGCCTGTCAGACCTTTGTTTTGACTTCTATGGCAGCCACCTGAGCAAAGAAGATCCCTTTCGAGTCGTTGAGTTAGGACTGTACTATCTAATCGCCCCAACTGTATACCCTTTCCTAGAGCTTGTGTCCTATCTTATGGCCACCTATGTCAAGGAGAAGAACTGTTGTATTTTATCCACAGGGGAGAAAATTCTAGAAGTCACCACAAAATTGATACAAAATGCCTTTGTTTATCCAAAATCTCCAAATTTGGAGATTACAGAGACCACACTCTTCTATAATTACAATGGAATCTTAGTTGGAGAGAAGCAAATATTTCTCTAGCTAATTCTCACTCCCAACACCCAATTGCCTGCTAGTTCATAAACTCTCCCTATTTCCTTGTTTTCATAAGTTGTGCAACCCATTTTTGCTGTTATTCTACTATTGTTTGGTGAGGATGAGAATGCAAATGTCTCCAAAGCAGCCTTAGGGTTCTTACATACAATGATGAAACCAAATATTGTCCTTGACATTCCCTATTTTTTGGCTGAGGAAATCAAGTTTCAGTTCAACCAATTTTACCTTGCCTCCTACTTCAGATACTACTATATATTGGTCTACCTTTTCTTTTATACTCATGTGGAGGAATTTGACTACTTAGGCCTGAGCATTATAGACACCAACAAACAAGGAAAATATGTAGTTGACTGGGATAGTGCCTTGAAGAAGAAACCCAACAATGAGGGGGTTTCACAATTCATTTCCACCTTCATGTCTACTGCCTACAAGATTGTTAACAATGTTTCTCCCCCCAAAGTCCTGCCACAATAGAGAGACTTCCTACAACTCAGCAAGGATACTAGGGTAGGTGACTGGTTCCTATTTGAAGACTATACAAAAATCAGAGTATATGGGTTTGAACTAGCCCCATACCTATTGCATGTGTTCATGCCTATGAGGATCTTTGCCTTAGAATTCATCAGGCAGAGCCTAAATATTGACCAAATCCACTTTGTTCCTTCCAAAAAGGGCTATATGTTAAAACTTCCAATGACTGTAGGCGCCTTTGTTGTGAACTCCAAACAAGCATTCCAACACGTTGAAAATATGTTAAAGGAACTGAACTTTGAGATAGGAGAGGTGTGGCACTATGATCCCCACGGTGTAATATCTAGTAGAAGGAAAGAGATTAATGCCTCTACTTATGAACATGAATCTAAGCTTGAGCTAGAATGGAAAGCTAATTTGGACTCTTGACCTATCAATACAGAGATGGAGGTTGAGACACCAAGCATAAAGGAGAAAACTCAGAAAAGGGGCATTGATGAGGTAGGAGACACAATGATGGAGGAAACATTGTCAACTAAGAAAGCCAAACTTCAAGAGTAGACTAAGGAAGAAATTAAGGTCAAATTGACCCAGGAAAATCTAGACCAACCAAGTTTCCAAGTACTCTTAGAAGATCCTCAGTAGGCTGCCACTTCTAGTTGAACCGAGATAGCAGTCCTTGGCTCCTTGGGAAGTACATCAACAACAAGCCCTAATTGGGAGGAAGGGAAGCTAACAAAGGAGAGGAACAAGAAATTTAGAGATAAAATGTTATCATGAGACGCTGCGAAAGCATTCTACCTTGTGTTCTTCATCTATTATATGTGCAGGTAACAGGTCTACGGTAACCAAGAGATTGTTGGAGTTCTTGTGACATCCCGTTCAAGTAGCTTTGTCCACTTCTTCGAGAGATCACATCCTAGTTGGAGCTAGATGTTACCCACCCTCTTATGGGTGATATCCTTAGGAGAATTTTTTTTTTCCAAGATGGTTCTCAGTCGGCAGCCAGTAGCCCCTTGCAGCCACCAACTAGCTCAATGTGCCATTTCTTCGCCACCTGAGCTAGCCATGTGGTCTCTCTCCCATCTGCCATGATCGTATGTTTGAAGGTGGACCTCCCAAACTTAAAGGTATGCCTTGTCATTTGGTAATTGAGTATTGTAGTTTGCTTATCATGGACACTTCTAGGCATGGATTAATGGGCAAATTCGGCGGAAAGAGTGGGCTAGGTCTGTGCTCTTTTCCCTTAGACCCCTTTTGGATGTTAACCTTAGATTCTAGTGTAGTGGGATCTCTTTTACTGACCATTTGGCTTTAGGGATGGTATTTCACGGGAAACCCTAATTTTTGTTGTGTGGTCCTGCTCCCTCATTTGCATATATTACCCCATTTCCACTCATGATCACCCCATTCATCGTTTTTCCCACCTGGGTCCACATAGGGTTAGCTCTCCCCTTCCCCTTACCCACACCTTGGTTCAGGCCTAGAATGATGTCCCGAAGGTTGATGCAGCTAAAAAGAAAGGTAAAAGCATAATTGGCCACATTCAACAAGAAAATGTACCAAAAAATGCAAAATATGGCCGAGACAAACACATTTAGCACGTGGGAAAAAGCCAACACATGAGCTCTACCTCATCATCATGGCCATCACCCTGGTTCCTATAGGTTCTGTGAGCCTCCTTCATCATATAGCAACCCATGATTGTCCCAACTCTTGGTGGGAAATGAACCGCCCTACCTTAAAAGGGGATATCCACTACTACATCTCACACATCATGCTCTTACCCCTTGAGCCCCGAGCAATTAACTAAAGAAAATTCCTAAAAGGCAAAAGGCATATAAAGAAGGGTGGAAAAATCAGGTCGGGGCACCTCATGTACCGCGATTGCTCCCTCCTATACATTATATACCCAAGTGTGGGTTTCCCTTTTATTAGCTACCTTTGTACACTAGCATGTGGCCCACGGATGCCCCTTCTCATCCCTACTCCATTCACCTCTTTATCACATACCACCATCTTTTAAAGGATGTACCTTGGACACATTATCCCCTTTAGAATTAGAAACAACCAAATAGGATACTTGGTTAACCCCATTTGGAGTTTGGAGACATTAGCACATCCTGAAGCCCATTATGGAAGGGCAAGCCATTAAGTCTCCACTTGTGGTACATGGTTGGTAAGCTCTTTTACTCGATTTCTCTAATGACTTGTTGTACTGAAAGGCTAGGGGATGTATTGGATCTTATGCAGGATTGCAGAGGGTCTCCATCTTGTGTTTGATTTCCCTATACGGGGTCTTAACCTTCGAGAGGGCTACATTGGCACATTCAAAGGGCTACATTGGCACATGTAGGGTGTGCATTTAGAGCCATGGGCCTCCACAACAGTAGACAAAACTCCATGGATCCCCCAAGATGTTCATAGATTGCTCGAGATTTACCTAATGGAGAAGGAAGATGCACCTGGTTCACCTTTGCCCAGCCATCCCCACAAATGTACCATGTACTTGGCAGTTGACCTAGGACTTGTAGGATGATGTGGCATCACCTACACCATCATCGGAGCCCTTATAGATGATCTATAGACATCTTTGACTCATTTGGAGACCCATGAAGTTATTATTGTGCCCCCACACCCACTGGGAGCAACATAGGTTTATTGTTTGGAGAACAAGGGGCCAACCACTTGTCCATCACTTTTGAGGGTCCTATCCTTCATTATGGCACCTATGGACCTCATCAAGCCTCTTAGATGACCCTATGACATGTATTAGTTATCATTTGACCTCTTAAGAGGCTTATTATTTCATTTGTGAGCTAGTTTGGTGGGCTTGTCACAAAAAGTTAGGTTATTAGCACATTATTTTATTTTTGGGGTGTATGCAGGCCTAGGAGATTAATTCGAACTCCTCATTAGTGTATAAATACAAGTGAGATGAGTTCATTTGTTCATCATCACTTTAGATTGGATCTTTCTTCTCTTTAGAGAATTTCGCACTTTTACTTGGAGGATGAATTAGAGCTTTATGGATGAATTTTGATGTTTGGATTTGGTTTATCTTATCTTGGAGCTTCTCTATTGTCAAAATGTTGATGGTTGGATACATTCTATTAGATGCAAGTACAAGATTTTAATGTTATTCTTATTTTACTTTTTCATATACATTAGATTGGGAATCTTGCTATTTTTAGGGGTAATTGTTGCATGCATTTACTGCTTAAATTGTGGAATTTTGTCTCTATATAACATCTCTCAATGTATGGGCCATGTAATTTTGAATGAAATTTCCTAGGGATAATTCTATCACTGAATTCATCTTGATAAGCCATCACCTTTTTGCAAGTCAAAGTATAAAGTTGTAAGGTTGCTTCTCCTTGCTTTAGAAGTCAAGCGAAGTAGTCTTAAGCAACATTGCACGGATCGTACTCGTATAAGACTCGTCACGTCATTGATTCGTTGACTCATATAAGACTTGGGAATGACCCTTATAAGACTCGTATAAGGCTTGTCAAAATACAAAAAAAAAACTTAAAATATGGTAAATTTTAAGCACAAAAAAGAAACTAATGACAATTCCAATCCTTATAAATTATAAAAACCCCAATATATGCAATAATTCATAACATCATCTCATATCTATAAAAGTACAACATAACATATTCAATTTTTGTAAACAAAACATTTAGATACTGAATGAAAAGGACTCATGATTCCATAATTAAAATAAAAAAATGTCAGCGAGTTCAAAATTCAAATACATCTGTCATAAATGATAAATGATTGCCTCATAACAATCTTGAGTCTCATCACTCATGGACGACCAGACCTAAAATAAGCCCTCGTGGAGCTAGTGGTAACATCGGAAGGCTGAAGCAACTGTGAGGCAGGTGTATTTGGAGTCTCCATTTAAGATGGCAAACTAGAGAGATCCTCAGTCTCTTCATCAAGCCAACTCAAATCAGGGACCTCCTCCACAACCCAATCAAACTCTAAATCAATAGTATCTAATAAAATTGGATCTGTATCCTTTGGTTACACTTGTTTTGTGAGCATTTGAAGGTTGTGGTAGATGAAAACCAACTTCTCCAACCTCTCATGCTCCAACTTGTTTCTCTTTTTGTTGTGGATGTGCTCAAATACTGACCAATTGCACTCACAAAAAGAAGCACTACAGGGTTGACTCAGAACTTTGATGGCGAATTTTGGTAATTATGGTGCCTCAGTGCCACAATCTATCCACGAATGAGCTATAAAAAATAACAACAAAGATTATCAGTTTGCAATGCCAAACATATAAAAGAGAACTAGCAAAATTACAAGCTAAGTTCTAACAATTTGCACTTACAAAGCATTTTCTTGTCCTTGAGACTTGGCTTGAGCTGAATCCAAGCATGCTAGATGCTTCCTTGTACATATCTTGTTGTGTGTGGATTTTTCCTTGAATATCTTGATCCGGGAACATCTTCTCAATGCATATCATGACACCTCTCATCACCTCGAGATCTCTTTGAATGCTAGACCTCTCATTTTATAGAATAAGCTCAGATTGAGATATGCTCCTGCTTCATGCAATGGTGAATGTAGTTGCCTGTCCCACCTGGAATCAATAATTTCTCATAAATGGAGATATTTAGATTCATTTCCCTTGTAGAAAGTCTTGATGGCCTCTTTGGTCTTGTCCATGCCCTCATAAATATATCCCATTGCAGGTTTCTCTCCATCCATCAATCTCAAGACTTTCACAAGGGGCTCAGTGAAGCTAACAATCTCAGTGACTTTGTCCCACAAACTATCAACAAAGACAAATGTTTTCACAGACATTGCTTCTGGTTTTGTGCTATCTTTCCAAAATACCCATTGTTGGCTACAAAACATTCTTCTCAAAGCTTGGTACTCATACAAAAGGCTTTGGAGAGAGAGAAAGTTTGTAGAAAACCATGTGACAATTGGGCAACTAAGCTCACCCTGTGTGAATTCCCTCATAAGGTTCAACACCCAAGCATGATTATAAATATACTTGGTAATATGCTTGCATTCTTGCACAACATCTTGCACCCACTCCAACTTCCCAATGTTCTCTAGCATCAAGTCTATGCAATGGGCAGTGCATGGAGTCCAAAAATTAGTGGGATATTTGGCGCAAAGCAACCTTCCAGCTGCCACATAATTTGCTGCATTGTTTGTGATTACCTGGACAACATTTGCAACCCCAACTTCCTCAACCGCATCAGCCAACAATGAAAAAATCAAATGTGCATCTTTTACATTTGCAGATGCATCAATGGATTTTAGGAACATGGTTCCTTTAGGGCAAGCTACAACAAAATTTATTATTGTTCTAGCCCTTTGATCTATCCACCCATCAGACATAATTGTACAACCTGTAAATTTCCATGAGATTTTAATGCTCTCCAATTGTTCCTTGACACACTCAAGCTCCTCATCTATCTCTTTCCCCCTAAGTGCATTATAAGATAGGACTTTGTATCTAGGGCCAGCACATGCAATGGCATCCACCATGGGCTGATATAAATAACACTTTTCATAGTTGAATGAAAGACTGTTATGGTATCAAAACCTCCTCATTGCCATCACTGACTCCTTCCTCTTCTTTTCATTGAAACTGTCCAAGGTTGGTTGAGATTCTGGAGTTGTATGAGGGCTGAAGAAAGAAGAGGTTATACTCTTGTTTGCCACATCACTTGAAGAGGAGTTACCAATACCTGGACTTTGAAACTGTGTTTCACTCTAAGATGAAGATCTACCTATCCCAACAATCTCATCCTTCCTTCTTGCTCTCTTAGAACTTGCCTCTTTAATGGATTCCAAAGAAGTTACCATTTCATTAGTGACTTCATCAGGGAAACTTGGACAACATCCCACACCATTCCTAGGAATTCTGGCTAGGTGGTATTTCAGCCTGTTTATCCCTGCATGCATTGTGGCATTGCAATAATTGCACTTGATATTGTGGTCATTAATGGCAATGATTCATTGACCATGTGTCCATGCTGAATCACGAGACTATTTGAAACCCTTTGGTGGCATGGTGACAAAATCTGGAAGAAAAAAAATAAATTTAATTTTTTTTTTGGTTTTGATTTTGTTTGTCAATTTGCAAATCTTTTTGGTTGTGTGGCTGACTTTCTCAGCCACACAGCGGCCTTGTGTGAATGAGAAACTTAGCCACAGGGAGCCACAAACATAAAATAAAAATAAATAAATAAAAATAAAATAAAATAAAATAAATGATTAATACATGGAAAACATTCTAACTAGGTTCATGAAGCCTACCTGATGCTTAGTCTGATCCGATGAAGCCTCCTTTAGCCTCCGCCAGCAACTCCTTCAGGCTCCTTTAGCTTCACTCTCAACACTCCCACAAATTAGCCAAATACTCAAATGACAAGTGAATGAGAAATGGAAGGGAGAGAGGTGCTTATAAAGCATTTTTTTCCCTCCAATTTCCCTTTTCCTCGACCTCATTTCCAAAAAACAAAAAAAAAAGAAAAATAAAAAAATCAAAATTTTGGATAGTTTGTGGGTTTTCATGCCCGACAGGTCCTATACGAGTTCGATAGGGGTCTAATGGGCTACCTGCAGGTTTGATGCGGGTCGTCGGGTCTTATGGAAAATCGTCGAGTTTGGGTCTAGACTGCGGGTTCTATGCGGGTGACCTGGCCCAGCCATAGATCCACCCTAACCCGTAAGTTTAAAATGGGTGGTGCTTCACTGGTCTTAAGGCCTCCTTGACCAAGAAATAAGGTCCTTATTCATATTTATCCTAAACTCCATTCTCCCAAGGCTAAGGCACTAATCTATGAAGAGGTGGTCACTCAAAAATCAATTCCTTTTCACCTCTAGGTCTAGCCAAGTTGGGTCACCTAGGGCATCACTTTCTCGGCAAAGTAGCCCTCCAAATATTTCGATCTCCTAGCCCCTGCTGCGTTGGTTTGTCCTCAAGGCTTCCTCCAATTTTGTAGCCATTCCGACGATGGAGTTGTGAGATAACTCAAGCCCTGACTCCAAGATCAAACTTTAACCTAGTGTTCCCAAGGCTAGTGCCTCATAGGATCAATTTGATACCTTTAAGTGAAAATTCTTGCTTTGATCCTTTTCCCCTCCTTGTCTAGGTTAAGAACATCATTGGTTGCTAAATTCTTCCCCCTTAACCTAGGTTGGGTTCACTTAGTCCCGTGTGGTCCCACACTTTTGAAAAGTTAAATCTTCAAGAACTATTCGGGAAGTCAATATCAATAAGGATTTTAGGATTGGGGAAACTTCTTCATAAGGCATATTCCTCTAAACCTAACCCTCAAGTCCTCACCTCCTCCTAGAAATCTCCGTACCTTACTTGACAAGCAAGAAAGCTCTATTCTTAAAGCCCCTTCTAGAAAGAGGATTATAAGGGTCACTTCATATCCATTGATCGATTTATCCCTTACAAGTGACCTTCTATATATACCAGGTCTCCTCCCATCGGTGAAAGTTCATAAAGAGTAGGGAGTTGTTACTGAGATGACAGTGGGCTAAGCCTCCAGTGTTTTCCTTTGATCTAGCAGTTGCCCTTTAGGAATCCCTTTTATGACCCCTGCTAGTTCGAGCGGTTACATTTTGGCGCCATTTCCGGGGAGGAAGAAGGTCTACCTCCCTAGTGAATCATTGAGGAATTGATTCATTGATGACATCTATATGCATTCCTCTGGTGACTCCACTCATTTTCCAAACCCCTAGTTTACTTGAAGGCAACAACATTCCTCCTTTAACTAGGGTTGTTGCAAAAAAGGGAGAGTGAACTCCATCACTTGTTGGAACTGCCCTCTTCCCTAAATTTAAAAAAGTCAGTGATCCATCTTCGAAGATTCCATCTAGTTTTAACATTGACCCAAAACAAGATCAACCCAAGATGAACAAGAGTGAAAGACACTTGGTTAGGTTCTTTTCCCCTTTGAAATCGAGTGATGATCCCAAACCACTACTTGAAAAATATAATCGATGGCTACCCAAGTTCAAAGGGGATGCTACTTGGACTGCCCATGGTTTTATTGAAAAATTCTATTAGCAAATGTCCCCTAGAATGATCTTTGATGAAGATAGGCTCATGATGCTTTTTTCTCTATCACTTGAGGGACAAGCAAGAGATTGGTACCTTAGCCTTCCCCCAGCATGCATAGAAGACTCTGATGACTTTGAAGACATATTCATGAAGAGGTGGTCATGCAATGCCCAAGGGACCTTTAACATTGAAAATTTCTACCAAATAACCAAGGGAAGGGAAGATGTACGAGAATTCATTCTAAAATTTGATAGGGTAGTCAAAGATATAGCTGATCATTTGAAGCCATCTGAAGCCAATATTCTTGATAAATTCATAAATGTGGTGGGTGGCCACTTCACATATGTGTTGAGGGATAAGAAAACTTCCACTTTGGCGGAAGCTAAAGAGATAGCAATGGAAGTTGAAGAAAACATATGAATCTCAAAGGTAGATATCAATGACCACCCTAGATCTAGAGCTGAGGTCAAGAAGGAGAAGTCCAAAGATCAACATGAGGAAACTCTCCTTGCCATCCTCAAGAGGATGGACAAGTTAACCGAAGAAGCCAATGCACGTGACAGGGTTATCATGAACAAGATCACCGCCTTGGAAAGGGCCCAAAAATCTAGTTGTATCCCAAAAGGAAAAGTGAAGAAGATAGGCCAAGCTCTTCTCAATTCCCAAACACTTCGGCTCCAACTAACGCTGTTGAGCAAGACCCTTCATCTGAGCATGAGGAAAGTGAAGAGGAAGAGACTGAGGATGAACAAACGGATGAGCAGGCTAACCTTGTGGAATCTGACATCTTCAACATTTTGCTAGGGGGGTCATATACACATCCCCCCATTAGTGAGGTCACCCTTAAAGAGGAAAAGGAAGAATCCATTCTTAACTCTGATAGCAAGGGAAGGTTCAAAGGGGTCCAATACTCATGGAAAGAAAATAACAAAGACCCTGCAACTTCTAAGGAACCATCTAAAGAAGATCCATTACCTAAGCAAGCCCATCCCAAAGAATCTCTCCCTGAAATTCCTCTCAAGAAGGATACCCCAACCAAAGCCAAACCAAAAAAGGATCCTCCAAGAAAGGAATACATCAAGAAGAAGAGGTTAAACTTCACATTGACATAGGAGCTGTCGTAAGAAGAATGACCATACCCATTTCTTTGAAAGAGATCGCTAAACTTCCCGAGCAACAACAATAGATCAAGAAGTCCCTGGGAATTCAGGAAGAAGAATTACCTGAAGAATTGCAAAACATCCATATTCCTGACCGAAACCCTGGGCATGAAACATTCTTCTTCACTTTGGATATCAATGACCTCGTCTTACACAATTGTATGTTAGACTCCGGGGCTTCCGCAAATATCATGCCTTTAAAAATTATGAAGCAGTTGGGTCTCAGCATCACTTGACCATACAAAAAGGTGTGTGGTTTTAACTCCAAAACTGTGAAATTGGAAGGTCTCATCAAGGACCTTAAGGTTTCCTTAGCTAGGAATCCCGATATATCCCTCCTCACAGATGTTATTGTCATTGATATTCCTGATGTGTGGGGGATGCTATTATTTAGGAAATGGGGGGCTACTTTTGGGGGTCATGTTCAAATGGACTTATCATATGCCACCATTCCGCAATCGGATGGAATCCCTTTCGTTCTCTATCGGGTTCCTACCTACTTACCTCATATGATCAAGCTTGGACCATACTATGAAGCATGTGAAATCTAGAAGCATTCTCCTATTCTCCCAGCTCAAAAAGTTTGTATCCTCAAGCGACCAATCTCTAATGCAAGCAAAATATGGAAGCCTAAAAAGGAGTATAAGGTTGGGGACACAATCTTGGTTGAAAGAGATCCAATGCTTGTCAAGATTCATGGAAAAGTTGGGGAGGATTATTATTACATTGCCAAACTCAATGACGAACTTTGGCTCGAACCAGTCAAATTAAGTCGTATCACCTCTTTTCTTGAGACTTGATATTGTATCATATGCATGATAGAGTAGGATGCTTTGCAGGTTGATTTTTACATTAGAACTAATGTCATATGAAATTTCTCATGGTAGAATAGATGCATCTTTGCATATTTTATTTCTTTGTTGATTTATGGCCTAACATTAAGCATGTGCGATCATGAGATGCCACGAAAGCATGTTTCCCCATGTTCTTCATCTATTATATGTGCATGTAACAAGTCTACGGTAACCTAGAGATTGTTGGAGTTCTCGTGACCTCCCGTTCAAGGAGCTTTGCCCACTTCTTCGAGAGCTCATGTCCCCGTTGGAGCCAGATGTTACCCACCATTTTGTGGGTGATATCCCTAGGAGAAATTTTTTCTCCAAGATGGCCCTCAACCAACAACTAGCAGCCCCTTGCAACCACCAACTAGCTCATTGTGTGATTTCTTCGCCACTTGAGCTAGCCATGTGGTCCCTCACCCATCTACCATGATCGTATGTTTGAAGGTGGGCCTCCCGAACCTAAAGGTATGCATTGTCATTTGGTAATTGAGTATTGTAGTTTGCTTATCATGGAGAATTTTGGGCATGGATTAATGGGGGGATTCGATAGAAAGAATGGGCTAGGTCTGTGCTTTTGTCCCCTAGACCCCTTTTGGATATTAAACTTGGATTCTAGTCCTGTGGGATCTCTTTTACTGACCATTTGGATTTAGGGATAGTATTTCAAAGGAAACCCTGATTTTGGTTGCATGGTCCCGCTCCCTCATCTGAATATCTTCCCCCCTTTCCACTCATTATTACCTCATTCATCATTTCTCCCTCTTGGGTCCACATTCCTCCACATAGGGCTAGTTCTTCCCTTCCCCTTGCCCACACCTTGGGTCAGGCCTGGAATGATGCCCCAGAGGTTGATGCAGCTAAAAATAAAAGTAAAAGCATAATTGGCCACATTCAACAGGAAAATGTACCACAAAATGCAAAAGATGACCAGGACAAACACATTTAGCACTTTGGCAAAAGCCAATACATGAGCTTTACTCCATCATAATGGTCATCACTCTAGTTCCTATAGGTTCTATGAGCCTCCTTCATCATACAAGAACCCATGATTGTCCCGACTCTCAACCCCTGGTGGGCAATGATCCGCCCTACCTTAAAAGGGGGTATCCACTATTACATCTCACACATCATGCTCTTACCCCTTGAGCCTCGAGCAGTTAATTGGAGAAAAATCATGAAGAGGCAAAAAGCATATAAAGAAGGGTGGAAAAATCAAGGTCGGGGCACCTCATGTACCACGATTGCTCCCTCCTATACATTATATACCCAACTATGGGCTTCCCTTTTATTAGTTGCCCTTGTACCCCAGCATGTGGCCTAGGGCTGCCCCTTCTCATCCCCTACTTTATTCACCTCTCTATCACATACCACCACCTTTAAAGGATGTACCTTGAACCAATCGTCCCCTTTAGAAGTAGAAACCACCTAATAGGATACTTGGTTAACCCCATTTGGAGCTTGGAGACATTAGCACATGTCAAAGTCCATTATGGAGGGCAGGCTATTATGAAGTCCACACCTATGGTCCATGGTTGGTAGGCTCTTTTACTCGATTTCTCTAATGACTTGTTATACTGGAAGGCTAGAGGATGCATTGGATCTTATGTAGGATTGCAGATAGTCTTCATCTTGGGTTTGGTCTCCTTATACGGGGTCCTAACCCTCCAGAGGGCTACAATGGCACATGTAGGGTGTGCGTTGAGAGCCATGGGCCTCCACAGTAGTAGACAACACTCCATGGATCCTTGGGGATTTATAGAGATTGCTTGAGATTCACTTATTGGACGAGAAAGATGCACCTGATTCACCTTTGCCTAGCCAGCCCCATAGATGTACCATGCACTTGGCAGCTAACCCACGACTTGTAGGATGATGTTGCATCACCTACCATCAAAGCCCTTATAGATGACTATAGGAATCTTCGACTCATTTGGAGACCCATGAGGTTATTATTGTGCCCCCACACCCATTGGGAGCACCACAGGTTTATTGTTTGGAGAACAAGGGGCCAACCCCTTATCCATCACTTTTGAGGGTCCTATTCTTCATCATGGCTCCTATGGACCTCATCAGGGCTCTTGGAGGGCCCTACGACATGTATTATTTATCATTTGACCTTTTAAGAGACTTATTATTTTATTTGTGAGCTAGTTTGGTGGGCTTGTCACCAAAAATTAGGTTATTAGCACATTATTTTATTTTTGGGGCTTATGTAGACCTAGGAGACTAATTCGAACTCCTCATTAGTATATAAATACAAGTGAGATGAGTTCATTTGCTTATCATCAATTTGGATTGAATCTCTCTTCTCTTTAGAGAATTTCGCATTTTTTCTTAGAGAATGAATTGAAGCTTTATGGATGAATTTTGATGTTTGGATTTGGTTTATCTTATCTTGGAGCTTCTCTATTGTCAAATTGTTGATGGTTGGATATGTTCTATTACATGTAAGTACAATATTTTAATGCTATTCTTATTTTAATTTGTCATATACACTGGATTGGGAATTTTGTTATTTTTAGGGCTAATCGCTACATGCATTTACTGCTTAAATTGTGGAGTTTTTTCTCTATATAGCATCTCTCAATGTATGGACCATGTAATTTTGAATGAAATTTTATAGGGATAAATCTATCACTGAATTCATCTTGATAAGCCATCACCTTTTGCAAGTCAAAGTATAAAGTTGTAAGGTTGCTTCCCCTTGCTCGAGAGGACAAGCGAAGTAGTTTTAAGGCCTCCTTTACCAAGAAACAAGGTCCTTATTCATATTTATCCTAGACCCCATTCTCCCAATGCTAAGGCACTAATCTACCAAGTGGTAGTTGTTGAAGTTTCTAAGTTTACTTAGTTAGAAACCCTCCCTGCACTTTATTTGATTTATTCCTACCTACTTGTTATTTTCCTTGACAAGTTATTTACAATGTAAATACTGAAAATAAACACTACTAATGCATGCTCAACATATTACAGATCAACAATTAAAAGAAACAGAAACAAACACACCATATGACACCATTATTTTTGGACTAATGTCCCCGGAAAAACCCAATCTGGGAAAACCGATGCAGCTATCTGAGGATTTTCTTATTAAGCAATATCAGAGTACAATCTGGGTGCCGAAACTGACCTACCCAAAAGAGAATTTCCTTGGCAGTAATACCTCTCAGTTTCTGACAAATCTCCTAGCTGAAACCCCAGATAATCCTTTCGGCAGCTACTAAGCACAAATCTGCCCCAGAAACCCCAATGTCAGCCTCTCTCTGGACTGCGTTAGCCCCTTTGTCCCACGTTGGCCCTGCGTCACCTCGGATGGGTCTGCGTCAGCCCTGGGAGCCTTGTGTCAGCCCTCTGGCCCTCTGCGTCAGCAATGCTAGCCTCTTTGAGGCTTTGCGCAGCTCCCAACTGCCCATGCGTGAGTCCTGGCTGGCTCTGCGTCACTCTCCTTGGCTACTGCGTTGCTCTCCCGACACTATCTCTGCCTCTCTGTCTTTCTGTACTCAAATGCCCCTCAGCTGCATCTCTCGATCACTAATTCTATCTCTCTTAGCAAACCCCACTCTAGATAATAGAATGACTAATCACTCTAGTGTATTCTCCAAGTGGCCCTCAAGCCTCCTCTTATACTTTTCCTGTTGACATATCAACGGTCGAGATTAAGTCCCTAATTAACGGCTAAAATTAGATCTGGCTTGATCCATGTCTTTTGGACCATTCTAACAAAGATTCATATTAATTACACATTAATATTTTATTTTCCCTAAGTTTAGACTTAGGGACTCCATTAAAAATATTAATTATTTTAATATCTCTTGATCTGTTTAGAATATGCCCAAACCCTTTTGGGTATTGGAGATCTTATGTGCCCCAACCTCTCCACAAAATTTTGTAGCTAAAGCACATCCAATGCCACCCCAAATCAACACTCTCTCTTAGCGAGGACTATGCTCTAGCAATACTTCTCACTGAGTATTACTCTGATCATCCGGCATCGGTCCCTGTGCTGATGCTAGGCCTTCTTGCGCAACATCCTTTGCATTGCTGCATCCTGTACTGTTGACCATGGTTCTGCCACTACCACTGCTGCATCTGTACAAAAGCTCCCTCTGCATCCATGCTGCTATTGGTCCTTTCTCCCAGCACTGCATCCGTACTGCACGTCCTCTCATCATGTTGCATCGTGCTGCCCACTACTGCACTGCAATGCAGTTACTAAGAAGTAAGTCACTGATCTCCCAATCTGACCTCCCTGTTGAGCTAGAACACCCACTGATGTTGAAGCTCCCTTTGTCGCTAACAAGTGCTCCCTCTCTGACCTTTGCATTGCTGCAACAACTCCTTGCATCTCACACCGTTGCACACCTCTCTATGCCATCCTGCACTGGTGCAACACTCCTGTGCCTCTCGCATTGCTGCAGCTTGCTAGCCTCGCGCTGTCTTGGGAATCCTGCACTGTAGCTCTCTTTGCCGCCCTATCTGCATCCATCTCTACCCGACTCAGCCAGCCCTGCTACTCCTCTTCTGGGCTCCCGTAGCAAGGTCTAATCCAAGAGGCTGGGTACCTCAAGGATCCTGCCCCTCATCACCTTTAGTCCAGTTAACTACAGCTCGATGTCTCCCCACTTTCGCTCAAGTGGCGCATGTGCACTCATGGCACAGTCATCGTCTGTCAAAACTTCCTTCTCTGCCCGTGCTGGCGCTGCCTTAGTCTCGGAAGACTCTCCCTTACTCTTCTTCCTTAGACACTGGGACGCATAATGACCTAGCTCCCCACAGTGGAAGCACTTGATCTTGGAGAGATCTTTCTTCTTCCGCTTCTCCTACTTTCCCTTAGATGCTAGGGCTACATCTTTGTTGAAGTTTCTAAGTTTACTTAGTTTATAAACCCTTCATGCATTTTTTCAGATTTATTCCTACCTACTTGTTATTTTTCTTTGTAAACTTTAACAAGTTATTTACAAAGTAAATACTGAAAATAAACACTAGTGCATGCTCAACATATTACAGATCAGCGACTAAAAGAAACAAGAACTAACACCCAATGCGGGAAACTGGTGCAGCTATCTGAGGGTTTTCTTACTAAGCAATATCAGAGTACAATCTGGGTGCCGTAACTGACCTACCCAATAGAGTATTTCCCTAGGAGCTATACCTCACAGTTTGAGAGAAATCTCCTAGTTGAAACCCCGGAAAACCATTTCGGCAGCTCCTCAGCACAAAATTGCTTCTGCAACCCCAGCGTCTGCCCAAATTGGACTGTGTCAGCCCCTCTCTGTCTCACGTTGGCCCTGCATCAGCCCCAAGAGGCCCTGCGTCAACTTTGGGAGCCTCTGCGTCAGCTGCGTTGGCCCCTCTAGTGCTCTGCACAGCACTTGGATGCCTCTGTGTGGCCCTACGTGAGCCCTTGCTGGCTCTACATCACCCTCCTTAGCTGTTGCACTGCTCTCCTGGCACAATCTCTGCCTTCTCTGTTTCTCTGTACTCAATGCCCCTCAGTTGCTATCCCAATCACTGATTCTATCTCTCTTAGCATGATCCAAGTGGATGTTGGTGGCCACCCACCTATCCCATTTGAACCCCCACAACTATTTCTTTTAGTTTTTCAGTTTCCTTAATTATAGCACAGTTTACTATTTTTAGCAGTTTTTCGGGTCCTAAACTTCTGGAGCCGTTTTGAGGCCCTAAACGACGTTTTTTGGGAAATCTACCGCCAACAATTTTTCTCTCAAAAAATCGTCTTTTTTGTCGTAGTCCTCGGAGAGATCTTTCCAATGGGCTATCATGCGCATCAAACAGAGATAATATGACCAATTCGCAACCCTGGGAAGTTGTTGTCCAACCCACCTCAAAACGGGGCCCACAATTTGGCGTTTCATCTTCTAGGGTGAGGTTTTGGAATGTTAAGGGTTTTCCATTGTTTCTCAACAATAAATAGGCCTTCAAGCCTCATTGTAACACAGTTCAGAGGCATGTAGCCGCCACATCTCTTCTCAGAGATAAGCTACCATCGCCCTGGCTGGTTTATTTCCACTTCTGTTTGTAAGCATATTTCAGTATTTTACAGTAATGAAATAAAGTATTATTTCCACTGCATATCTGTCTTTATGGTTATCTCTGTATTTTATTGCATTCCTGTTTAAGTCTGGATCATAGTAGACCCTGCTCTAAAGAATAGAATGACTGATCATCTGGTGTACTCTCCAAGTGACCCTCAAGCTTCCTCTTATACTTTTCCTGTTGACATCTCAACGGCTGAGATTAAGTCCCTAATCAATGGCTAAGATTAGATCTGGCTATATCTATGTCTTTTGGACCACTCTAACACAGATTCATATTAACACACATTAATATTTTATTTCCCCTAAGTTTAGACTTAGGGACTCCATTAAAAATATTGATTATTTTAATATCTCCTGATCTATTTAGAATCTGTCCAAACCCTATCTGGGTAATGGAGATCTCATGTGTCCTAACCTCTCTACCAAATTTCGTGGCTAGAGCACGTCTGATGCTACCCCAAATCAACAATCTTCCTCCTCCTGCTTGACTTTGATCCCCTTGCTGCTGCTACCCGTCTTCGACTACCGTCTAATCTCTTGCTGGCGAAGAGCTGCCCACATCTCGTCCCAAGGTGGGAGAGTCCCTCTGCCCAAGATACTCTGGACAAGTACTTCCCAGTCTTCTGAGACAGCATTCAGGGATGTCCTCACCATCAGCTCTTGATCTGATGTCGCCTCTATAGCAGTCAACTGATCTCAGATCTCGTTCAGTGCTCCGAGGAAGGTGTCAATTGGTTCTCCCTTCTACATCTGATACGACCTCAACTAATTCTTAAGCAGCATTCTTCTTTGCACAAAAATATGCTGGTACAGCTTCTTGAGAGCCTCCCACATCTCAAATGTCGTTTCCTTCTTGGCTATATGTGGTACTACATGATCCTTGACCCCGTGAAGGATAATGCTCTTGGCCCTCGCCATCGCCTCCTCGTACTTCTCATTATCATTGGGGTTGACTGGGATAGCTATTACCTTCAAGGCGAAGTTCTTGACACGATTCCTGTCAAGTACGGATAAGATTCTGGCCTTCTAGATTGCGAAGTTTGATGCTCCGTCCAATCTATCCTGGTCTCTTACTCCGTGTAGTGCCATGATGCTCCTCTACTTCCCTCCTGGAAGTTCTTTGTTCGACTCCTCTGAGTCTCTACTTCTCGTCTGAAAGTTCTCTTCTGAACTCCCTCTGAGTCCTAATTTCCCTCCTGGAAATGCTTCTGCCGCTATCGAGATGCCCCCTACTCTGATCGACTTGTGCAATCGGACCACTGATTCGAGTTCCTCGGCTAGAAACCCTCGGTAGCAACTCCTTTGGCCTTCCTCTGTCAAGTACTGTTTTGACTACAGTACCTCACCAACTCCACTCTGCAATATTCCCACAGCCTTCTAAACCCAAACAACCTAAAGGTGAGAGCTCCTAGGCTCTGCACAATCCCGGCACTAGGAACCTGGCCTCCTCAGCCAACTGTGTCAGCCCTCCCAGCTACTGTGTGGCTCTGCGTGAGGCTTCTTTTGCCTTCCTGAGCCTATGCGCTGCCTCTTCCCAGCTCACCCTTGATGACGTAGGCACTGTGTCACCCTTCCTTGTTGCTGCTCTGCTAGAAACAGCTTTTGTCACCTCGGGACAGCTGTTTTCTGCTCCTATTGCTCCGCTCGGCTTATGTCCTTTAGTCCTCCTGTGATCTACAATCACGCTCTGATACCATGTTGAAGTTTCTAAGTTTACTTAGTTAGAAACCCTCCATGCACTTTATCTGATTTATTCCTACCTACTTGTTAGTTTCCTTTACAAGTTATTTACAATGTGAATACTGAAAATAAACACTAGTGCATGCTCAACATATTACAGATCAGGAACTAAAAGAAACAGAAACAAACACACCATATGACACCATTATTTTTGGACTAATGTCCCTGGAAAAACCTAATGTGGGAAAACTGGTGCAACTATCTGAGGGTTTTCATATTAAGCAATATCAGAGTACAATATGGGTGCCGAAACTGGCTTACCCAAAAGAGAATTTCCTTGGCAGTAATACCTCTCAATGTCTGACAAACCTCCTGGCTGAAACCCCGGATAATCCTTTCGGCAGCTACTTAGCACAAAGCTGCCCCAGAAACCCCAGTGTCAGCCTCTCTCTGGATTGCATCAGCCCCTCTCTGTCCCACGTTGGCCCTGCGTCACCCTGGATGGGTTTGCGTCAGCCCTGGGAGCCCTGCGTCAGCCCTCTAGCCCTCTACGTCACTCTCCTTGGCTACTGCACTACTATCCCAACACTATCTCTGCCTCTTTGTCTCTCTATACTCAAATGCCCCTCAGTTGCATCTCCCGATCACTAATTCTATCTCTCTTAGCAAACTCCGCTCTAGAGAATAGAATGACTGATCACTCTGGTGTATTCTCTAAGTGACCCTCAAGCCTCCTCTTATACTTTTCCTGTTGACATATCAACGACCGAGATTATGTCCCTAATCAACGGCTAAGATTAGATCTGACTTGATCCATGTCTTTTGGACCATTCTAACACAGATTCATATTAATACATATTAATATTTTATTTTCCCTAAGTTTAGACTTAGCGACTCCATTAAAATTATTAATTATTTTAATATCTTTTGATCTATTTAGAATCTGCCCAAACCCTTTCTGAGTATTGGAAATCTCATGTGCCCCAACCTCTCCACCAAATTTCGTGGCTAGAGCACATCTGATGCTACCCTAAATCAACATTGGTAACTCAAAAATCAATTCCTTTTCACCTTCTTCTAGGTCTAGCCAAGTTCAGTCACCTAGGGCATCACTTTCCCGGCAAAGTATACCTCCAAAAAGTTTGATATCCTAGCCGCTCCTGCATTGTTGTATCCTCAAGACCTCCTCCAATTTTGAAGCCATTCCGTGGTGGAGTTGTGAGATAACCCAAGCCCTAGCGTCGAGATTAAACTTTGCCCTAGAATTCCCACAGCTAGTGCCTCATAGGATCAATTTGATACCTTTAAGTGAAAATTCTTGCTTTGATCCTTTCCCCCTCCTTGTGTGGGTTAAGAACGTCATTGGTTGCTAAATTATTCCCCCATAACCTAGTTTGGGTCCACTTAGTCCCGTGTGGTCCCACACCTTTGAAAAGTCAAATCTTCAAGAACTATTCGGGAATTCGAGATCAATAAGGATTTTAGGATTGGGGAAACTCCTTCATAAGGCATATCACTCTAAACCTAACCCTCAGGTCCTCACCTCCTCCTAGAAATCTTTATACCTTGCTTGACAAGCAAGAAAGCTCTATCTTTAAAGCCCCTTCTAGGAAGAGGATTATAAGGGTCACTTCATATCCATTGATCGATTTATCCCTTACAAGTGACCTTCTATATATATCGAGTCTCCTCCCATTAGTGAAAGTCCGTAAAGAGTATGGAGTCTTAGCTAAGGTGACAGTGGGCTAAGCCTTCATCGTTGCCCTTGGTTCTAGCAGTTGCCCTTTAGGAATCCCTTTTATGACCCTTGCTAGTTTGAGCGGTAACATGGACAACTTTAAAGATCTCCATGATAGCAGACACTCTATCGACTAGCTTCAACTCACTGAGTGGCCTTTCATTTACAAACTAAATTGTATGACCAATGTATTAAACCTTTAACACTTGTATAATCTAAATATTTCTGAGAAGCTCAAAGGGTTGATTTTCATTCATAACAAGAATAAATCTTTAAGTCGAGTTTGAAAGTAGAAATAAAGAAAATATGTGATAATCAAACATCCATACTAAATATTTAACTAATCAAATACAATTGATGCATGCAGAGAAATTCTATAGCCAAACAAAATATGTTCAAGAGATGAAAAAAGGCAACAATTAAAAGATTTAGAGGAACTAACTTAAACAAATTGTTTAGTTAATTAATCTCTTTAATGATTATAACTTTGTAGTGGGTTTTCAGGGAGACTGATACTCAATTTAGTTGTACCCTAACTCCCATGTTACCTTGAACATATGTAGAATTAAATTATGGAAAACATAAATGAATAAATAGGAAAACTCACGTGGACACAAAAGTTGTTAAAAATGAAGTCAAAGTCCTTTTATTATCTTCAGAAATATTTCAGAGTATTACAATGGTGTCACTGGATCATCACAAGGGTTTAACCTGTGCTTTTAGTTTAAATTGAGGCGTTTGTTTTTTGGAAACAAAATGAACGTCATTCATGTTCATCATCTGCTTGATATATTCAAGTGCAAAAATCCTCATGGGGAGGAACATCAGTAATTTGTAGGGTGGAAGCTCGCAGAGTAAATTCTGATCTTTGTGAAATTCTGGTATAAATACCAGTCTCCAACTTTACACTGCTCACTCAAATGCAAAATCCTTTTGATATCTGTTGAAACTCTGGGAACTGCATCACTACTTAACAAACATATTGCCATATACAAAAATTGATTGACAAAATCACTAAAAGAAAACTCTTCAAAAGTTTTCCTCACTAATGAGGTCTAATGAATCATTGACTGTGGTTTGCCTTCAGCGTCTAATTTCTACAAAGGAAACTTGAACCTTTCTAACTAATGATATAAGAATAAGTAAATCAAAACTGGTTGGTGCTTGAATGAACCTTCAACACTGAACTTTAAAAACTGGTCATGAATTGTATCGGACAAAAACTAACTGTAATTGAACAAGATTGATGGCTTTTTACCAGAAGAAAACACTGACAAAAGCCCCAAAATAACTTCATCTACCCATTGATCATTGGGATATTCTAACAGACAAGAAACTAGGGAAATGTCTAGTGTAGACATCTCAGGGGACATTGTAGAGGGATAAGTTGAGTAATTCTGGGTTTTTTGGTAAAAATGACTCAAAGATATGTGCTCTTTGTGAAAAAGAAAGTCTCTGGTCAATTTCCATTAAAGCATCAGTGGAAAAAGAGTTAAGGGAGTCTTGAGAATTTAACTGGAGGGCCTGGCAAATTGACTCAGGGGTTATATAAAACAGGGTTTCATTATTTTGAGCAATAACAACTCTCTGACTAGAAAGATATCGGACTCCACACCAAGTGACAAATGCAGGGAAATGATATGTCTGAGGGAAACAACACTGGGGTAATAAGGATTCCCAAAAGGAAAATTCGTCCCTGGCGTCTTGATACTTCTGAAAAGCCCAATTTTGAAGTTCGTACAAGTCGAATTTACAATTGGTCTCCACGATTTTAAAATGGATATCAATCAGGGGAAATTCATCTAAATTGACTACAGGGGGTAACATAGGATTGTCTACAAATATCTTAGATTTTCCTTTTTTGGCTAGACATTGGGAAAAATAGAATTGTTGAGGACAATTGGATAAATACCCGGAAATAGCGATGATCAGGAGCTGAAAACCGCCGAAATTCACTTGTATTGTCGTGCTAGAAGGTCTAGTTGCAAGCAGAAAAGGTGAAAGAATATATTTTGGATAGGAGAGAAGGTTTTATTTAGGTGATTGTAACGACTTTCAATTATGATAATCGTTATTGACGCAGAGAAATTAATGTTTTTGAACATTGGCGGGAGAATTGAATGGTTAATGGTCACCTGCTAAATTTATCGGAAGAACTAGTGGCGACTAACTGTAGCGGAAGCGGAATGAGCGAGAGAATTGGCGATTTGTGTGGGGGGGTGGGGCGGTGGAGGTGGTTTATGGTTTTGAGCGAAGGGGTACCGCAATCCTTGCGAAGGTGCCACGTATCAAACGTGGGGTTGGGTAAAACTGCTTTGCAGACCCCCTCGACTAACTTTCGATCATGTGGGGGGTCTCGCAATGCGTTGGAGGCCATTGATCTCGACGAGCCCGATCTTGTCCATCCAAAACTGCATGAGATTTAATCGCTCGACAGAAATCAATCAAATGAAACTATTACGATAAAATAATTTATTTAAAATGCTAAGAATAATAAAAATGCAAGTGCGGCATTTAGACATGGTCACTAATGTTAGGATATCATATTTTTTTATTCTTTTTCCCCCTTTTATTTCCATTTCTTTCTTTGATTTTTTTTATTTATTTTAATTTATTTTTCTTATTTTTTCTTTTTCTCTTTTTTTTTTTTTAAATGAAGGAAAAACTACAAACTATTACAAGGGTAAAATTAAGTTACAACAGTAGCTAGGATAAAAAGCTTATAATCCTTGATTACAATCTTTTGTTCATCCATCAGAGTTATATACTCCCAATCGCTTTTCATTTTTGTTATGATTTCTTCCTAGACAAGTTGTTTGCTGTGCAGGACAGACATGTTTCCTTTCAGCATGCCTTTTAGCTCAAAAATTTCCTTGTTTTCTGCCTATAGGTTCTTATTGATTAGGTCTGTGTTGTTGTTGGTTGTCTCAAGCTGCTTTTCTTTCTGTGCTAGGTTTCTCTGGGCAGTGTCCAAATCCTTCTACACCTTAAGCTCCCCTTCCTAAAGGGGGAGTTCGGTGAGGGTCTTGGTGAACTGTTCTGTGGGATTTTGGGTGTTTTTAGGCATAAGCACTGCACAAATGTCCGTGTCTATCCTCAGCTGAAGTTCTATGCCTATTGCTTGAGGGCTACTATCTCATTGTTTCTTTCTATCAGTTCTTTGGCGAGGATTTCTTTCTCTTCTTCTACTTGTGCTAGTTCCTTAGATTGCACATGCTCACTAGCTGGCACCTTCAGTTTGTGTATTAACTCTTGTATTTCTGCTTGTGAACTTTGGAGAAGGGCTTCGAATGCAATTTTGTCTTTTGGATTTACTCCCAACTTCACAATCATTTCTTTGAAGCTCTCATTTTGCATGTGTAGAACTCTGGAGTTAGCTCTCTCCTGTTTTAACCTTGTTGCAGTCTTTTCTAGTAGCTTCTCAGCCTTGCTGATGGTCATTGAATTTTTATTGAGCTCACTGTACAACATTTCTCCCACTTTCCTGTGGAAGTTGATCTTATCCAGTAGAGGGATACTTGTCAAGTCTAACGAAACATCCACGGCCTTGAACTAAGAGCTCGAAGGTAATGACTGTGCTAGTGGATGCTGCAGCGAGAACTTCATTTGATTTCTCTCTAAGTCCATAGCAGCCAGAAGTATGGTTTGCTATGGGACTGAATGAGATTCCATTTGCTGCTACATCTCTTCCCTTACCTTCTTGTTTCTTTCTTCAATGGCCTTTCCAATAGGTCAGATTGGCTCAGTAGCAGTTGCACCTCCTTTTGAACTTAAAATAGCCACCTCTGAAGAGGATGAGGCAACATTTTGTAATGGGTCTTCCAAAGTCACCTAGAAGCCTGGTTGTTATAGTCTTGTCTCGACTAACCTGGTCTCAATTTCTTCTTCCACTATCTCTTGGGCCTTTTCCTTTTACAGGTGTGTACATCCTCCATCTCGACATCTTCAGTTTAATCATGGTCCTTTTCTGTGCCTTGTCCTTCGTTGTTGGAGTCTCGAACTCCATCTCTGTGTTAATAAGCCATAAATCAAAGTTAGCCTTCCATTCAATCTCAAGCCTATTTTCATGCTCATAAGTTGAAGCCTTTATGCTCTCTCTTCTCTTGGCAATGACACCATGAGGATCATAATGCTAGACATCCCCTAGATCAAAATTCATCTATTTGAGTAATTCCTCAGTTGCACTGTGGGCTTGCCTAGAAATGACAATAAAAGGTCCCACAGGCTTGCGCAATTTAAACATATATCCCTCTTAGCAGGGAGAAAGTGAACCTGGTCTACATTAAGGCTTTGTCTGAAGAATTCTAGAGCGAAAATGCTCATGGGCAGAAACACAGGGAAGCGGTAAGGAGGAAGCTCACACACATAGACCCTAATTTCTATGAAATCCTCAAATAGGTACCAGTCCCCCACGTTGGTATCCTTGCTAAGTTGGAGGATTTCTTTTTGCTCAAAGAGAACTCTGGGAGGGGAAACACCATGAATAATTTTATAGGCAATGGCCATATAGGAGGATATAAACTAGGAATAGCCATCAACATCTGGTCTCTTCCTAACGACGATGTCCCATCGAAAACAGACTTCCTTTGTTTGTTGGAAGCCATCAAACTAAGACCTAGACACTCGAACTCATCCCCATGAGTGTACGGTTTCTAACGCAAATGATGCAACCTTGCTATTTGTTTGACATCCGTTCTTATTCATTGTTAGGTAAGAACGGATGTCAAACAAATAGCAAGGTTGCATCATTTGCGTTAGAAACCGTAGAGAGGATTTAGTAGCTATATTGGGATTGTCATCCCCAAACAGATGAGCAATTAGGGACAGGATGGGCTAAATAGGCTCTGCAAAGAGGGTTATAGGGACACTATCAGCAAAAGGTAGAGACTGCAGGCCAGGGGCCAGGACCATTTACAGAAAGGATTGTTGCTCATCACCTGAAAGGGTAGTGTAATGGTAGACCAATGTAGTTTCTGTAAACTGCTGGGGTTCAGGGGAGCTTGGGTAATTAGGGATTTTTGAATTAGCTCTGGGGTCACCTCAAGGATTTTGACCCTGGTTGAGGAGACAAAACAGTTCTTCTCGTCTATGTAAGCGGTTGTTAACCAGGAGACAAACTCAAGGAAATAGTGTACTGAGGGTGCAATTTGGTAGTACAGGCCTGAGTCGACCACCCGAAATGGGTCTTCTCCTCTGATGTGGTTACTATATAATTTGAATCCAAGGTCTGCAAGGTGGTAGGCACTAAAGGGGTCACGATTTGTGCCTCTGTGTCCATGAGATGCTCGACACTAGAGGAGGGTTTAATCTCAGAGGCTTTAGAGGTCTTATGGGCCGCTTTCTTCATGTTTCAATGAATATTGAAATAATTTGCATGTGAAAGGGGCCAACTGGTTACCTGGTTGTCCCAGAGATAGTTGAAAACAACGTTGGAGGGACGTTCTAGACTGGCTGAGTGATCGGACGACGTTATAGAATAGACAAATGGAGGGAGGCGTTTGCACCAGGAAGCAATATAAAACTTCTAAAAATTTGGGGCGAGAAGGATTTTTATAGGCGGAGAGGGGACAAAGGTCGTATGACATAGGATGACGTCATGGTAGGACACGTAACAGAAGGGGATTGGGTGGTCACAGACGACAGTTGGATGGGAGCGGGGGGGCGTGGAGAGGTTATCATTTAACTTTTGAATCCATTGCTTGCTTGAATTGGCATAGATGGTTTGACCTTCGTGGCAAGTGGTCCCCACCATCCTCTAGCGGGTAGAAGAGCAAGAGTTTGGATCCATCGGTTACCCCCTAGAATCAATCTGGGTCGTTGGATCGGCGGGCCTGCCAGTTTGAGTTGTCAACTCCGGGGGGTAGCGCCGGCCTATCGCCCACGTAGGTTACTCCCATAAAATGCTTCTGGGGTTGGTCAAGCGTAGATGGATGGTGATCTGCCTCTAAACTGCTCAGATGTTAATCAAAACGGCGCGCCTATTCAAAAATCCTCCTTTATAGCATGGTTCACTTACCTAGTAGGGGCTCCATGAGTGTGGGTTTTAACCTTAGATCTTTTGCCATGGTGCTAGGGCTTGATAGTTGCCCCCATCACTAATTTAATTGATTTTTGAGCTAGGAGTCTTGAATTTGACCTCTCAGCCCTCTCTACATAAATGATAAAGGGAAACAACATTGGCTCCAATTGGGGATAGTGTATTGTACATAATGCATTGAGAACCTGCAGATTAGCCTCTTACTCCCTGGGTATGGAGTCATTTTATTTAAGCCTCCATAAAACAAAAATAAGTAATAAAAAGCACAAAACAGTGTTGGTATTTACAATGGCTCACCGATATTTGCAATGAATGAGAGTGGACGTCTTCAACGCTGGAAGTAAGGCTTGAGAAATTTCCCATTCACTAGCAACTCAAGCACGTCACCATCTAAATTTTCCAGCAAGAAGGTATATTTCCCTTTTTCTTCAGCAATCTTGAAAGGTCCAACCCATAGAGGGTCAAATTTGCCATGTTTTCCTTTATCTTCCCTTTTGACATCCCATCTAAGTACCAAATCTCCTGGTTGGAGATACCTGTCTTTTGCCTTTCTTTCAAACAAGGACTTCATTTTTTCCTGATAGCTTATCAAATTCTGATTCACTTGTTCTCTGCTCTCTTGAAGTTCTACCAATTGATTTATCCTTTTGGTCAGAGCATTTGGCTCCTCCTCAATATCTTGTAATATTTTTAGCTACTAGCATAGCTAACTACATGTGGAAGATTGCATCCTTCCCATAAACCAACTCAAAAGGGGACTTCCCAGTGGACCTCTTGGTGGTAACCTTATTGGACCATAGGAAAAATTTCAGCTGTGAATCCCAGTTCTTCTGATTTTCTGATATTGTCTTCTTTAGAATCCTTACCAAGGTTTTATTTGAAGATTCAACCAACCCATTTCCTTGTGGGTAATAGATGGTAGAATGGCCTACTATAATGTTGTATCTTTGGCAAAAATCAATAAACCTGGCTGACTCGAACACCTAAGCATTGTCAGTGACAATCTTCTTTTGGCAACCAAACTTGGCAAGGATGTTTTCCTCCATAAACTTAATGACTATAGCATCAGTTGCATTTTTTGCTAGGGATGCTTCTACCCACTTAGTGAAGTAATCAGTAGCTGTGAGTATCCACTTGTGCTAACCACTGGAAGGTGGGTGTATTTCCCCAATGAAGTCGAACCCCCACTACCTGAAAGGTTCTTCAACAAAAACAAGGATTAAAGGAAGAGGTGCTAACTTATGTTTTTTTGCGAACCTTTGGCACTTCTCACATACCCGAACATAGGTATGCACCTCGCCAAACAACTTAGGCCAATAAAAGTCTGCCTTGAGGATTTTGTGGGTTGTAGCTCTCTAGTTATAATGCCCTCCACAGACACAATTATGGAATTCATCAATCACTTTGTGCATTTCTTCTTCAACCAAACATAGAAGTAAAATGCCCACTGGGTCCTTCCAATACAGTTGGCCATTTGAGATAACAAATTCCTGGGCTTACAGCATTAGATCCCTGTACTTAACTTTGTCAAAGTTTACTAGGTAGCTCAGAAAAAGTAGATAATGGACAATATATTTATACTAGTGGGTCACAATGCATTTCCTCTGGATTTTCTGATTTGAGGTTTCATTCCCTTGCTATTGCTCCAATTTTCCACTTTCTCCATTGTTTCTAGCCAGTAAGTTTATGCCCAATTCTTGGCAATTTGCTTCAGACAAAATTTTCGCTAGCCCTAGCCCCTTGATCATCTTGGTAGGTTTGATATCCATACCATACTCCTATATTTTAGCAATCCATTTGCCTCTTTTTCCCTCACTATCACCTTGCACCAGGATATCTTTCACAATCGTTGTAGGAACATAGGTAGTTATATTTGATTGCAGGACATAGATTCTAAAATCCTTCAGGGCTTTGACCAAGGTATAGGCTTGTTTATCCAAAATATTATATTTTAGCTCAACATCTCGTAGCACCTAACTGAAAAATGCAATTGGTAGCTCGTGCCCTTCATCATTCTTCCACAATAAGACAACAACCATTGTGTAAGGGGAAGCAAAAGAAAAAATGAAAAATGGTTTTAAAAAATTGGAGATGACTAACGTTGATTTGTGGTAGCATCGGATGTGCTCTAGCCACGAAATTTGGTGGAGAGGTTGGAGCACATGAGATATCCAATACCCAAAAAGGGTTTCGGCAGATTCTAAACAGTTCAGGAGATATTAAAATAATTAAAAATTAAAATATTGATGTGGATTAATATAAAACTGTGTTAGAATGGTCCAAAAGACATGGATCAAGCCAGATATAATCTTAGCCGTCGATTAGGGACTTAATCTCGGTCATTGATATGTCAACGAGAAAAGTATAAAAGGAGGTTTGAGGGTCACTTGGAGAACACACCAGATGATCAGTCATTTTATTCTCTAGAGCAGAGTTTGCTAAGAGAGATAGAATCGGTGATCGCAATTGCAGCTGAGGGGCATTGAGTACAGAGAGACAGAGAGGCAGAGATAGTGTCGGGAGAGCAGCACAGGAGCCAGAGAGAGTGACGCAGTAGCAGCCAGGGCTCACGCAAGGCCACGCAGAGGCAGCCGGGAACTGCGTAGTGCTTCAGAGAGGCCGGCGTTGCTGACACAGAGGACTAGAACGCTGATGCAGGGCCTCCTAAGGCTAACGCAGACCCATTCAAGGTGACGTAGGGTAGAGAGGGGCTGACACAGTCCAGAAAGGCAAACGTTGGGGTTTTTGGGGCAGACTAGAGCTGAGGAGTTGCCGGAGGGTTTATCCGGGGTTTCAGCCGGGACATTTGTCTCAAACTGAGAGGTACTACTGCCAAGGAAATTCTCTGTTGGGTAAGCCGGATTTGGCACCTAGATTGTACTCTGAAATTGCTTAATAAGAAAACCCTCAAATAGTTGCATCGGTTTTCCCACATTGGGTTTTTCCAGGGACATTGGTCCAAAAATAATGGTGTCATTTGGTGTGATTGTTTCTGTTTCCTTCAATTGATGATCTGTAATATGTTGAGCATGCACTAGTGTTTATTTTCAGTATTTACATTGTAAATAACTTGTTAAGTAACGGAACAAGTAGGTAGGAATAAATCAGTAAAGTGCATGGAGGGTTTCTAACTAGTAAACTTAGAGACTTCAACATGGTATCAAAGTGTGGTTGCATATCACAGGAGAACTGAGGACATCAGCTGAGCGGAGCAATAGCAGCAGAAAACAGTTGTCCCGAGTGACAGAAGTTGTTTCTAGCAGAGCAGCAACAAGGGAAGGGTGACGCAGTGCCTGCGTCATCAAGGGTGAGCCAGGAAGAGGCAGCGCAAAGGCTAAGGGAGGCAAAGAGAGACTCACATAGAGCCACGCAAAAGCTAGGAAGGCTAACACAGTTGGCTGAGGAGGCCGAGTTGCTAGTGTCGGGATTGTGCAAAGCCTAGGAGCTCTCACCTTCAGATTGTTGGGGTTTAGAAGGCTGTGGGAACGTTGCAGAGTGGAGCTGGTGAGGTACTGTAGTCAGAACAGTACCTGACAGGACAAGGCCAAGAGGAGGGAGTTGCTACCGAGGGTTTCTAGCCGAGAAATTCAGATTAGTGGTGCGGTTGCACAGACGATCAGAGTAGGGGGCATCTCGACATTGGCAGAAGGATTTCTAGGAGGGAAATCGAGACTCAGAGGGAGTCGCATCGAGAACTTCCAAGAGGGAAGTAGAAGCAAATCATGGCACTACACGGAGTAAGAGACTAGGACAGGCTGGACGGAGCATCAAACTTCATAGTCTGGAAGGCCAGAATCTTATCCATACTTGAAATAAATCGTGTCAAGCACTTCGCCTTGAAGACGATAGCTATCCCAATTGACCCAGCTGAGAATGACAAGTATGAGGAGGCAATGGCGAGGGCCAAGAGCATCATCCTTGACAGGGTCAAGGACCATGTAGTACAACACATTGCCGAGAAGGAAACGGCAAATGAGATGTGGGAGGCCCTAAAGAAATTGTACCAGCATACTTCTTTGCAGAGAAGAATGTTACTCGAAAATTAGTTGAGGTCATATCAGATGAAGGGAGAACCGATTGACACCTTCCTCGAAGGACTAAATGAGATCCGAGATCAATTGACTGCTATAGAAGCCACACTGGATCAGGACTTGATGGTGAGGACAGCCTTGAATGCTATCTCAGAAGACTGGGAGGTATTTGTCCATAGTATATTGGGCAGAGGGACACTTCCACCTTGGGATGAGATGTGGGCGGCTCTTCGCCAAGAAGAGATCAGACAGCAGTCAAAGGTGGGAAGCAGCGGCAAGGGGATCAGAGTCAAGCAGGAGGAGGAGGATGTTGCTCTAGCATCTGAGGGAAAGAAAGAAAAGCGGAAGAAGAAGGATCTCTCCAAGATCAAGTGCTTCCACTGTAGGGAGCTGGGTCATTATGTGACCCAGTGTCCAAGGAAGAAGAGTAAGGGAGAGTCTTCTAAGACTAAGGTAGCGCCAGCAAGGGCAAAGAAGTGTTGACAGATGATGTCTATGCCATGAGTGCACACGCACCACTTGAGCGGAAGTGGGAGACATCGAGCTATAATCAAACGGACTATAGGCGATGAGGGGTAAGATCCTCAAGGTACCCAGCCTCTTGGATTAGACCTTGCTACGAGAGCCCCAAAGAGGAGTAGCAGGACTAGCTGATGTGGGTAGAGATGGATGCAAATGGAGCAGCAGAGAGAGCTACAATGCAGGAGTTCCAAGATAGCACGAGGCTAGCAGGCTGCAGCAGTGCGAGATGCACGGGAGTGTTGCACCATTGCAAGATGGCACAGAGAGGTGTGCAACGGTGCGAGATGCAGGGAGTTGTTGCAGCAACAAAGAGGTTAGAGAGGGAGCACTTGTCAGCGGCAGAGTGAGCTTCAGCATCAGTAGGGTCTCTAGCCCAATGGAGAGGTCAAAGTTGGGAGATCAGTTACTTCTCAGTAACTGAGTTGCAGTGTAGCAGTGGACAACACGATGCAACATGATGAGAGGAGTTGCAGTGCGGATGCAGTGTTGGGAGAAAGGACCAGCAGCAACACAAATGCAGAGGGAGTTGTCGTACAGATGCAGCAGTGGCAGTGACAGAACCATGGGCAGCAGTATAAGATACAACAGTGCAGAGGATGGTGGGCAGCAAGCCTAGCATCAGCACAAGGACTGATGCCGGATGATCAGAGTAATACTCAGTGAGGAGTATTGCTAGAGCACAGTCCTCACTAAGAGGGAGTGTTGATTTGTGGTAGCATTGGATATGCTCTAGCCACGAAATTTGGTGGAGAGATTGGGGCACATGAGATATCCAATACCCAGAAAGGGTTTGGGCAGATTCTAAATAGTTTAGGAGATATTAAAATAATTAATATTTTTATGGAGTCCCTAAGTCTAAACTTAGGGAAATTAAAATATTAATGTGGATTAATATAAAACTGTGTTAGAATAGTCCAAAAGATATGGATCAAGCCAGATCTAATCTTAGCCATCGATTAGGGACTTAATCTCTGCCGTTGATATGTCAACGAGAAAAGTATAAGAGGAGGCTTGAGGGTCACTTGGAGAACACACCAGATGATCAGTCATTCTATTCTCTAGAGCAGGGTTTGCTAAGAGAGATAGAATCAGTGATCGGAGTTGCAGCTGAAGGGCATTGAGTACAGAGAGACAGAGAAGCAGAGATAGTGTCAGGAGAGCAGTGCAGGAGCCACATAGAGTGACGCAGTAGCAGCCAGGGCTCACACAGGGCCACACAGAGGCAGCCAAGAGCTGCGAGTGCTTCAAAGAGGCCACGTTGCTGACGCAGAGGGCCAGAAGGCTGACGCAGACCCATTCAGGGTGATGTAGGGCCAGCGCTGAGCAGAGAGGGGCTGACGCAGTCCAGAAAGGCAGACGTTGGGTTTTTGGCGCAAATTGGAGTTGAGGAGCTGCTGGAGGGTTTATCTGGGTTTCAGCCAGGACATTTGTCTCAAACTGAGAGGTACTACTGCCAAGGAAATCCTCTATTGGGTAAGTCGGATTTGGCACCCAGATTGTACTCTGAAATTGCTTAATAAGAAAACCCTTAGATAGGTTCACCAATTTTCCCGCATTGGATTTTTCTGGGGACATTGGTCCAAAAATAACGGTGTCATTTGGTGTGATTGTTTTTGTTTCCTTCAGTTGATAATTTGTAACATGTTGAGCTTGCACTAGTGTTTATTTTCAGTATTTACATTGTAAATAACTTGTTAAGTAACGGAACAAGTAGGTAGGAATAAATCAGTAAAGTGCATGGAGGGTTTCTAACTAGTAAACTTAGAAACTTCAACAACTAATATCAAGCTTCTGTGAAAGCTATTTTGATTATAGAGAATGATTCCCAAGCTTCTACAATCCACTTCACTTCCTTGTCCTTCTTCAACATCTCTATAGTTTCCTTAACTATCTCAACATAATTTGGTATGAACCTCCTTAAAAAGTTGATTCTACCCAACAAAACCTGGATTTGTTTCTTATTTCTTGGTAATGGGATGTTGTTGATGGCTTCCACCCTTTTGGGATCAATATTCACCCCCTCCTTTGCCACAATGTGCCTTAGTAGTTTTCCCTCACTTAGATCGAACTGAGATTTCTTGGGATTTAAAGAGAGACCGTACTTTCTACATTTATCAAAAGTGAGGCTTAGATGTTCAATGTGTTCTTCATCTGTTTTTGAAAAAACAGTGATGTCATCCAGGTAAATTACCACAAATTTGTTTTGTTCTCCCACAAATGTTATATCCATGGCTCTCTGAAAAGTGGCTCCTGCATTTATGAGGTCGAAGGGCATTCTAGCATACATAAATGTTCCCTAGGGCGTGGTGAAAGCAATTTTCTTCGAATCTTCAGGGTGGACAACCACTTGATTGTATCCATAAAAACCATCCATCATAGACATTCGGGCGGATCCCACCACCTTTTGCAGAATGTAGTCCACTTTAGGCAGCGGGTAATTGTCTTTTAATGAAGCCTTGTCAGATTCCTGAAGTCAACACATAACCTTATTGCCCCATTCTTCTTTCTGATAGGGACTAAATTTGCCACCCAGTCTGAATACCTCAACGGTACAATGATTTTGGCCCGGAGCAACTTCCTTACCTCTTTTTCAATTGATGGGAGTAACAGAGGATTAATTTGCCTGAGCTTTTGCTTATATGGTTTCACCCCTCCTTTTAAAGGTATCTTATGTTGAATGGTAGTAGTATCCAAAGGTTTTTAGGTCATCATAAGACCAAGCAAATACATCCATATAATGTTTTAAAAGGTCCAAATACTTTTGCTTGTACTCTTCAGGAACTCCTTTTGCTAGTTTTATCACCCTGGGGTTTTGTTCTGTACCAATTTTGCAATCTTCCACCTGTTCTTCCAGCTCTTGCTCAATAGGCTTGGAAACCACATCATTTGGGTTAAACAACCTTTCTAATGGACCAATCCCGTGGGGATGGTGTTACCCTTTAATTGTAAAATCTTGTGTCCAACAATAGTTCCCCCCCAACTAACTTGTTGTTCTTCTATTACTTCCCCATCCTCTTGATCAATCACCGAGTTCGAAAACTCTCCAATAACCTCCATAAAGCATTTAATTTGTTCCTCATCTTCAAACACCTGCTAATGTTTGACATTGTCTCACACTGAAGGTCTGTACCTGACCTCAACTTCATATTTGAGCAATGGGTTTTAAGGAGGTTTAAAATTACTAGCAATTATAGCCAAGGAGTCAGCCATCCGATTTCTCTCTCTGGGCAGAAATTGGATATTAAAAGCTAAGAAAAAGTTATCAATCAGATCCCATACCTCATTTCAGTAAGCCTTCAGTCTTGGATGTTTGGATTGGCATTGATTTTTTTATTTGTTTTACCACTAACTTTGAATCTCCAAACACTGTCAAGCACCCAATGTTGAGATTCCTGGCAGCTTGCAATCCTACCAACAAAGCTTCATACTCAACAACATTATTAGTAGCTTCAAACTCTAGCTTGAATGAAAGAGAAATCAGGTTGCCTTCTAGAGACACCAACAACACGCCCCATTTCCTTCCCTGGAATAAGCACCATCAAAGTATAGCTTCCATTCTTTATCACACTGCAATGATTGTTTGTTTAGCTCGACAAAACACTCCACCTGTATTTCATCCAGGATTAGATCATTTTCCTCTAACAACAAACAGGAGAAATCTTTCTCTTTACCATACATAGGGGCATTATTGGAACAATCAACCCTTGTAATTGTCTTTATGAATCTCGATTCTCTATACAATTGTCTTTCTTGTCCACCAAACACAAGGATGGTAGCATATGTTAAATCTAGTTTGATAGATCCTCCAATCTTAGACCCCATGACCTGGACAAAAACATACCAAACCTTGTAGAGATATTAGCAACCACAATGTCCATGACAACACCTTTCACATGAATCTGGGCCAAATTGACCACCAAGTCTTTAATCATCCCCAGGCATTTTACTCTCTTAGAGTCAAAAGAGTACATGTCTTTATATGATTTTGTTATCTGTAGCCCCAACTGCTCCATGGCAGTCAAGAGCATCAGGTTTTTAGAAGCTCCTGATTCAAGCATACAGTTATGTAAATGAAGTTGATGAGTCACCAAGGTAACATAGAAAGGGGTAGTGGAAGATTCTTGCTCCTCAACATGAGGTCCAAATACAGCCACGGGCCTTTCTTCTTGGAGGTTCGGGCTATTTTGCATAGGAGCTATGGTAGGTGGACACATGAACTGAGATACTTGAGCTTTATAATTTAACTATTTCAACAATTCAGTTAAGGGAACAAAGATTTTGACCTTCTCCAACTCTTTTTCAAGATTAAAGGTAGAGGGGCTCCTATCAGCTGTGGCAACATCAGCGGGCTCTTTCTCCTTATCACGGACTAGCTTGGATGGTAAGGGAAACTACTCTATTTTAGAAATTTCAAGCTTGTGAAGAATGGAATCTTAGGACTCTTTCTTTTTTGGTGAGACTTGGTCCAGAGGCTTCTTTCCTTTCTCTGCTGATTTGGGAGAATTTGAGGGAGGGGGCTCCTCCTCATTTTGGTCTTGCATTCTAGACCTTTCCTAGAGGATCTGAGGTCATATTTTTTGTGTAACTGAGCCTACATGAAGTCAACAAACTGTCCACAATAGTTGTCGATCTCACCATCATCAAGTTGGGCATCCAACTCATCCCCTCCTTCCTCATGTGCTTCAACTTCATATTCCTCTTCAGAGAGAGAAGAGAACTGGTTTTCTTGAACTTCCATGGTTTCTTCAACATGTTCCTTTGGATCATCTTCCAAATACAAAGGAGGTTGAATGTGATCTTGTTGATCTTTTCTCTGCCTTTGCAAGAGATGCAAGGGTGGTCTCCTATACTAGGGGTTGGAATTTCGGTTAGGAGCTGGTTGACTCTATCAAGGAGGATATTTGTTTTCTAATTCCAATTTTACAAGCTTGTTAGACTAAATTCTTATCAACTTATTCATCTCCTCAAGCTCCTGTTCTTGGGTTTCCTTCCCATGGTTCAAAGAGTTGGCTTCCTCCTTTCCTCTTCTCCTATCACCATACTCAGTTCTCCTCTCCATTTCCCGATGGAGGTAAAATTTGCTTCAATTTCTAAAGCATCTATTTGAATCTGGTCTAGGGTACGAGACTTTCTTTCTTTAAGAGTGAATCCGAATTCAGGTTTAAAAGCCCCAACAAAAACCACTTTAGCAGCAGCCTGTGGAGGTTTGATTTCAGTTGGAAGACTGTTGTATAATTTGTTAAACCTTTTTATGAATTCTGAAACATCTTCATTATGTTTTTTCTTCATTGCATTGAATTCAATGAGGATGTATCCATGGTCCCTTTTCTCTCCCCATTTCTGCATAAAAGAATTTTCCATCTCCTCCCAGGTAGTGATTGAGGCATTTGGGAGGGATTTGAACCATTTCCTTGCCTCCCTGTCTAAAGATTGAACAAAAAGTCTTAGCACCACATCCAAGTGTTCTACATTCATATTTTCTGCAAATGCATAGAAGATTTCTGTCTCTGTGTTGAGATATCATCTTCTCCAGTGAATCTTGGCAAGAGCTTAAGATAGTCTTGTGGCATACCATTTAGGGGTTGTGGAAAGTGCAGTGGGGCATATTTATTTAGGAGAAAACCAGGGACAACCATGTTCTGCAAAGGAGGTGGTAGGAGGTTTATCACAGGGCCTTGCTGAGGAGTTGTTTGAATTGCAGCTAACTAGGGCTGAGTTGGAAGGCTATTTACACTCTATGTTGGACTGTTTATAAGAATGTCTTTAACCTCCTTAGGTTCTGGGAAGGTATGAAATGTGAAAGGAGGAGAGTTGACAGAAGCTTTTTCGATTTTCACTCTTGAGGAAAATGGGCCAAACAGTGCACAATGTTCCTCAAGATATTCCAAGACTTTGGAGGAAGACTCAGAGTAATTTATCACAACCCTTTGAGAGCTAGAGGATGATACTTCTAGAAAAGAGGTCACAGGGGCTAGAGTGACAGAAGTTCTTTATTTGCAGACTATCTTAGATATTATCTTTTCAAGGTCAAACATAAGAGGATTTCTCTGCTATTAAGTATCAAAGTGAGTGTGTGGCCTTTTGAGAGCCAGGGTGCTCAAAATGAAATTTCAAATAGTGGAGTCGCCAAGGTGAGAGATCTACAACCCACACCCCTTTCTGCTGACCTTACTAAAGGGTGTATAAATGTTGTACCCAAGGGAAATTTTCTGATTCGTCCTCGGCAACGGCACTAGAAGATGTTGTAGCTCCTAGAGACAGCCCCTGGGTTGAAGAGAGACCAGTGCGTAGGACATCTTAATGAGTGCTTTAAGGATCTGTTGATGTTTTCTATTACAGTCAGTATTTAGCATATTTGAGATGAAATTGATTAGGAACCTTCTTTAAGAGGAGAAATACAAAGTCAAATGTCAAATATTACTCACAGAAGCATCAATATCTGGCTGTAGCGGCCAACATCATATGTACATGCAATTTTAGAGGTCATTTGTAGTATATTGGATAGAAGAATAAAGGAAGAAAGAAAACCAATGCACAGGGCTTAAACTTAAGAATCCAATGCATCAAAGTTCAACGTGAAATGTATGAGAAGAATGTTTAAATGAAGTGCTAAGATACATGGAGCGCATTTTAAGGATAACAATTCATCTTAGTTATAGGCATCTTTAATCAATGTTAGACCTAGATGAATCCATAAATCCATGAAAACATATCCAGCAGCTGCTATTGCATGTAATCTAAGAAGAAGAATGAGAACATATGGATCAAACACAAGAAGGAATACATACTGCACATTTATATGAGCTAGAATCGCCAAAAACTTTCATTAATCTTCCGCAGAGCATACATTTCATTGACAACTTGCAGAGCTTCTCTCTTGGAAAACAAAAATTCTGAACCCTTAGTTTTGTATCATGAATTGTTTTTTATAGTGCCTCAAAGCGAGATCTTGTTACAAAATATTCTTTCTTGATTTGGCAGTGAATCACCATAACAAAATATCAGCGTGCTCGAGGCACAACTTTACTTACCGGATTCTAACTAATTGTTCTTCCAAAATGAAATATTTACATAAAACAGAAAATCAAAGTGTCATGATTGATATGATCGACAGTATCCTTAGTCATGATAAACAGGCTCTGGACGCATCGTCGTTGGGTTGATGATTTGGAGCACAGGAGGATTGATGAATTGTTCACACTTTGCCATAGTGTTGGAGCTGGTAGAGGAGCGTGAAATAATTACGGATATGCAATCTTGAGATTCGTGAGCCTTGTATAGTTCAACCTAGGGCGGAACAAGGTCTTTACCAACCCTAAGAGCTGAAAATCCTTCTTCAAATAATTTACTACAGTCTTACCCTTCAAAGTGGAAGTCTTCTCATGAGAGGAATCCACCTTGCTCTTGGCCTCTACTAGCCTTTGATTGTATTTCTCCTATTGGATCAACACTCCCACAAGATCCTAGCAGCTAGGCAACCCTGCGCTGTCTCTCTCATCAAACTCAGAGTTGAAGGCAGCCACATCCTTCAATGCTATATTTAGGCATTCTTCATCTTTGATTATGACCTCCTCCTTCTAGACAAATTTAGAGATCTCCGTGATAGCAAACACTCTATCCACTAAATCTATTGTCCTCAACTCATTGAGTGACCTTTCATTTACAAATTGAATGAACTTCTTAGCAATCTAGGAGTTATTTTCACCATCTTCTTTGGCAATTAGGATGAAAAACTCATAATTCTCGATTACAATCTTTTGTTCATCCATCAGAGTTATGTACTCCCAATTGCTTTTCATTTTTGCTATGATTTCATCCTAGACAATTTGCTTGCCTGCAAGAGAGACATGTTTCCTTTCAGCTTGCCTTTTTGCTCAGAAATTCCTGGTTTGTTGCTTGTAGGTTCTTACTGATCAAGTCTACGTTGGTCCTGACTGCCTCAAGTTATTTTTCTTTCTATGCTAGGTTTCTCTGGGCAGTGTCCAAATCCTTTTGCACCTTCGTAAGCTCCCCTTTTGAAAGCTGGAGTTCGGTGAGGGTCTTGGTGAGTTGTTCTGTGGGATTTTGGGGGTTTTCAAGCACAAGCATTGCACAAATGTGTGTCTATCCTCAACTAAAGTTTCGTTGCCTGCTGCTTGAAGGCTACTATCTCATTGTTTCTTTCTATCAGTGCTTTGGCCAATATTTCTTTCTCTTCTTCTACCTATGCTAATTCCTTAGATTGCACATGCTCACTAGCTAGCATATTCAATTTATGTCTTAACTCCTATATTTCTGCTTGTGAACTTTGGAGAAGGGCTTCGAATGCAACTTTGTCTTCTGGATTTACTCCCAACTTCACAATCAGCTCTTTGAAGTTCTCATTCTGCATGTGTAGAACTCTGGAGTTAGCTCTCTCCTGTTTTAACCTTGTTGCAGCCTTATCTAGTAGCTTCTCAGCTTTGTTGATGGTCATTGCATTTCTATTGAGCTCACTGTACAATGTTTCTCCCACTTGCCTATGGAAGTTGATCTTATTCGGTAGAGGGACACTTGTCAAGTCTAATGAAACGTCAAGGGCCTTGAACTGAGAGCCCAAAGGTAATGATTGTGCTAGTGGATACTGTAGCGAGAACTTCATTTGATTTCTCTCTAAGTCCATTGCAGCCAAAAGTCTGGTCTTATAAGAGACTGAATGAGATGTCACTTATTGTTGCATCTCTTCCCTTACATTCTTGTTTCTCTCTTCAATCACCTTTCCTGTAGGCCATCTTGGCTCAGTAGCAGTTTCACCTCCTTTTGAACTTAAAATAGCTAGCTTTGAAGAGGATGAGGCAACAGTTTGTAATGGGTCTTCCAAAGTCACCTGGGAGCTTGGTTGATCTGGTCTTGTCTCCACTAACCTGGTATCAATTTCGTCTTCCTCTATCTCTTGGGTCTTTTCCTTTTAACATGTGTGTACATCTTCCACCTCAACATCTTTAGTTTGATCAACAGTCCTTTTTTGTGCCTCGTCCTTCGTTGTTGGAGTCTCGATCTCCATCTCTGTGTTAATAAGCCATGAATCAAAGTTAGCCTTCCATTCGATCTCAAGTCTATTTTCATGCTCATAAGTTGAAGCCTTTATGCTCTCTCTTCTCTTGGAAGTGACACCATGAGGATCATAATGCCACACATCCCCTAGATCAAAATTTATCTGTTTGAGTAATTCCTCAGCTGCCCTGTGGGCCTTCCTGGAATTGACAATAAAAGGTCCCACAAGCTTGCCCAACTTACACATATATCCCTTCTTAGTAAGGACAAAGTGAACCTGGTCTATATTAAGGCTCTACCTGATGAATTCCAGAGCGACAATCCTCATGGGCATAAACACTGGAAAGCGATAAGGAGGAAGCTCATACCCATAGACCCTAATTTCTTTCTGTGAAATCCTCAAATAGGTACCAGTCCCCTACCCTGGTATCCTTGCTAAGTTGGAGGATTTTTTTTTGTTGAGGGAGAACTTAGGAAGGGGAAACACCATGAATAATGTTATAGGCAATGGCCATATAGGAGGATACAAACTAGGAATAGCCATCAGCATTTGGTCTCTTCCTCACAATGATGTCCCAATCAAAAACAAACTTCCTTTGTTTGTTGGAAGCCATCAAACTGAGGCCTAGACACTCTAACTCATCCATATGATTGTACACAAACAAGAAGAACAACAATGAATAATATCTGAAATAGGAGGTGGTAGGGAAATGGCGCAATTGGAATCTTATGGCTCCGTTTAGGTAAGAAGGGATGTCAAACAAATGGCCAAGCTGCATCATTTGCCTTAGAAACCCTAGAGAGGCTTTCGTAGCTATATTGGCATCATCATCCCCAAACAAATGAGCAATTAGGGACAAGATGGCTGAATAGGCTCTGCAAAGAAGGTTATAGGGACATTGTCAACAATCAGCAGAGACTATAGGCCAGGGGCCAAGACCATTTGCAGAAAGGGTTGCTACTCATCAGCTGAAAGGGTAGTGTAATGGTAGACTAGTGTAGTTTCTGTAAACTGCTAGAGTTTAGAGGAGCTTGGGTAAATTAGGGCTTTTTGAATTAGCTCTAGGGTCACCTCAAGGATTTTAACCCCAGTTGAGGAGACAAAACAACTATTCTCGTCTATGTAAGCGATTGTTAACTAGGAGACAAACTCAAGGAAATAGTGTACTAAGGGTGCAACTTGGTAGTACATACCTGAGTTGACCACCCGAAATGAATCTTCTCCTATGACATGGTTACCGTATAAGTTGAATCGAAGGTTCGCGAGGTGGTAGGCACTAGAGGGGTCAGTGATTTGCGCCTCCGTGTCCATGAGATGCTCGATATTGGAGGAGGGTTTAACCTCACGGGATTTAGAGGTCTTAGGGGCTGCTTTCTTCATGCTTGAATGAATATTGAAATAATTTGCATGTGAAAAGTACCAATAGTTTACCTGGTTGTCCTAGAGCTAGTTGAAAACGACGTTGGAGGGAGGTTTTGAACCTGCTGAGTGATCGAATGACATTACAAAATAGGCGAACGATGGGAGGCGTTTGCACCGGGAAGCAATACAAAACTTTTAAAAGTTTGAGGAGAGAAGGGTTTTTATAGGCGAAGAGGGGACAATGGTCATATGAAGTAGGATGGCGTCACGGGAGGACATGTGACAGAAGGGGATTGGGTGGTGAAAGACGACAGGTGGATGAGAGCGGGGGAGAGACGTTACCGTTTAACTTTTGAATCCATTGCTCGGTTGAATTGGCACCAGTGGGCTGACCATCATGGAAAGTGGCCCCACCATCCTCTGGCAGGTAGGAGAGCGGTAGGCTAGATCCATTGGTTATCCCCCATAATCAATCTAGGTCATTGGATCGGCAGGCCCACCTGTTTGACTTGTCAACTCCAGGGGGTAGCGTCGGCCTATCGCCTGTGCAGGTTACCCCCCACCCTGAAATGCTTCCGGTGGCTGGTCAGGCGGAGATGGATGGTGATCCGCCTCTAAACTGCTCGGATTTTAATCAAAAGGGCGCGCCTATTCAAAACTCCTCCTTTAGCCTGTTGCGCTTACCTAGTAGGGGTTCCATGAGTGCAGGTTTTAACCTTAGATCTTTTGCCATAGCGCTAGGGCTTGATAGTTGCCCCCATCACTGATTTAATTGATTTTTTAGCTAGGAGTCTTGAATTTGACCTCTCAGCCCTCTCTACATAAGTGATAAAGGGAAATAACACGGGGTAAAATTTCTGGTGTTAAATATTTGAATATGCGTGAGTCTTCAATTTTGTCTTTTCCGCTGCAAATAGTTCAGTTAGTAAACTCTGTATATTTGATGAATGTATGTTGAAAGTGCAGTTGCAGTTCCTTTCACTTTAGCAAAATTCATTGAATTAGTTGTTGGCTTTTAAAAGATTAACAGCCTAGTGTTCAATCCATAATCACTGATCTGGATTTAGAAAAGATGGCTTTTCCTTACTGTCTAGAGTAGTTTTAAAAATCTGTTTTCTCTAGGTGGGATCATTTCAGTTTCAAGGAACATCAAAATCCAACTATTTCTTTAGATGACATGAGTTCACTTTCAAGATACATCAAAATCCAACAATTTCTGTGATCTGCTACCGAATTTTGCACGCGTTCATCAACTGTGGAGAAGATAATGGACAGGACATCCATGCAATGAAATTCACATTTATTCAATAACTTTTAAAGATTCGCTCTCTCCACATGCTTCCCTCTTGAAGCCACTCCTTTGTAATCATTATTAATGTTTGGCTGGATTGACTCACTCCACCACTACCGTCTGGCCTTATTAGCACCTCATGTTATTGATTTATTGTTGATGTCCATTACTGTAAGTTCTGACGTATGTCCGCCAAGTAGCAGAATTTTGAAATGGAAGAATGGTCTGTGTGCTATATTGTTGGGAGCATGCCTAAACAATAACAGGATCGTATAGGAGTTGAACATTGTGTATTTCAGTTAAGTTCCGGCAGGAGGTTTCTAACAATGTCTGCAGTTGCTTTGCCACAATTGTTTCCTTTTTTCAGTGGAGCTTGTTATGATGAAAGTATGGTAATGATGCCTGCCTTCCTAGAAATTGAAAAATAACAGAATGCCTCTTTTAGGAAGGATTTCATACTTGTCTTTTAGGTAGGTTTATCACACCTGAAAAAGATGAATATTTTCTTTTGCCGGAGGACTTGACAAATTTTGCAATATTTGGCAGGTGGCACCAGTTCGCCCAGTACCCTTTTCAAGAGACTCTGTTCTTTTCATGCTGAGAGATGGCAGGGTAAGGATGCTTTTACCTCACTTTAGCATGTTCTTTGCCAAATCACTTCTGGTGTGTGTGCATTTGCATATCTGGTTATTGCATTGTAACAAGAATGTTCAATTCAATTTTCAAATGCACCCTCAATGTTTAACCCCCAAAGGGTTGTAAGGAATGGCTAAAACTGAAAAGTTCTAAATTCTTCATTGTGTGCAGCTTGCAGAGCTAAGAAAAACCGAAGATGGTGATTGGAAATGGATTCGTATAATAAATACCCCAACAAGCCATTGCAGGTCTAGTTATGTAACTGCATCAACCTCATGATTCAATCCTTGTCAGTCAGATGAGGTCCTAACTGAAAGGCCTTAACCCGTTGGTCCTGTCATGTGGAATATTACTGGTTACTTTTCTAAAATTTAGAAGGTAATCACCTGTGAAGAAGGCATTAAAAAAATGGTGAAGAGTGCCTGCTAAGTTACCACAGAATCACACAACACTAATGGAGTCAGGGCATCCATAAAATCCTGATGTACATTAACTGTGATATAATGAAATACGTGTTATTCGATGTTGTTCGTTACAGTTTCAATGGTATGCCACCGCCTTATCCAACAAATATGTCAATATCAAAATCTATGTACTATATTAAAAAATCTGCAAATCATTATTGTAACTGTATAGTTTACCAGGCCACTGAAAGAAGGATACAACTGGAGTAACGGATAAAGAAGGTTTTCATCCACATGATATAGATATCGAAGTGTCTACAGCTTACACATGCAAAATCAAATGAAATCTCTACATTAAAAGTTAGATCTTGAAGTGCACCAGAGTGCAGATCAAATGTAGTTATAATCACACAACGCCAATGGAGTCAGGGCATCCATAAATCTTGATGTACATTAACTGTTATATAATAAAATACCTGTTATTTGATGTCGTATGTTACAGTTTCAATGGGAAGCCACCGTCTTATCCAACAAATATGTCAATCTCCAAAGCCATTGAAAGAAGGGTACAGCTGTGATAACATATATAGAAAGTTTTCATGCACATAATATTGATATCGATGTCTTTACAGCCTACACATGCAAAATCAAATGAAAGCTCTGTATTAAAAGTTGGATATTTAAGTGCACAAGAATGCAGAACAACTATTTGTTCAAATTTTGTAGGAGCCCACAAACAATTTCAATAATATTATTGTCGATTGATGATATACTGGGTAATTAGAGAACCACTGTGGGAATGACCAATCTGCGAAATCCTAAGTCCAAATTCCAAGCTTGAACCTCATAAAAGAATATCAGTAGTTTATTGAATTGGGATCTAAATTATTTTTAACAGCAAAAACTTTTTTGGGGCTTAGTGCTTGAGAACAAAGCTGCTTATAGATGGATCACTTAACTCGCTCGATTCACTTAACATAACATTGTTTAAACTTCTACTAGAATATGCACCGTCAAGATTTGAACTTGGGCCATCTTGGTGACAAGTGCTTTATCTTGCAGCTAGATCACAAGCCAATGAATTAAAAGATTATGTTATTTAATGTCCATGTATTAAAGACAAGTGCCAATGGGAATTGGTTCACTAGTGAGGTCTATTATCACCTAAACTGGTAACTAAGTGGGAAAGCCCAATCCATAGATGTGAACTTAGAGTAATGGATATGAATTGTATTATTGTTACCTCAATACAAAATTCTAATCTTTTTCACTTTTGATCTATTCACAAGAGGGGAAGGTAAACTGGTAACTAAGTGGAAAAGCCCAATCCATAGATGTAAATTTAGAGTAATGGATATGAATTGTATTGTTGTTACCTCAATACAAAATCTTAATCTTTTTCACTTTTGATCTATTCTCAAGAGCTGAAAGGGAACATATCCCTTTAGATATACAATAAGCAGAGCATTTGGAGTAATGGATACAAGTTGTATTATTGTCACCTCAATACAAAATCTTCTTCACTTTTAACCTACTCTCAAGAAGTGAAAGGGAGCATATCCCTTCAGATATACAATAGATCATAATTAGAATTTAAGTAAATATTCAATATGATTGAGTTAATATATGCAAATATACACCTTAACAATAAAATAAATGAATTCCACAAAAAAGATTCAATTACTTAATAATATGATACTTCAAAATGAATGATTCTTAGTAAAAGTACCATATCAATCCATTGAGATGCATTAAAAAATAATAATGATTAGTGTTAAAAGCAAATTTCCAACTTTGTGCCTTAGTGGTGAAAATAACTGGCTCAGTCTCTTTAATAATGTAATGTTAAGTTTGAAGAGATTGTGAAAATCCAATTGAATGATGTACAAGAGAAAATTCCATATTGGTAAGGTATTAATTCACAACCAAGTGAATGATAATGCTTGAATATGCCAACTTAGTCTAAGTAAGAATTTTGTTAAGAATTATCAAAGTTAAAATAAAAATCTAAATTTTACTATAAAAGAAACAATTTCAAGTGAAGATAAACCTTGAGCAATGCCAAAGCTTGAACTAAAACAAAATTTGATATTAATATGTGAAGCTTTAAGAATAATTCCAAATTTATGTTTAAAGAAAGACAAGTGCAAAGACTTGACTTACCCAATTGTGATATCTGATTTATTAAAGAAATATATAATTTCAAATTTGCAAATATATTAAAGAAATATATAAATTTCAAATTTGCAAATAGAATGAAATCAACAAAAAAAAGATATATTTAAATTGAACACTTAGGGTTAAATCATAACTAGAAGTAAAAAATGAATTAATTAAAGATGCATATCAATATCATCTTAAATCAGCCTAATGTTGAAGGTGATTTGTGTAGTAGAAATTAGACTTAAATTGAAGGTAAATCTACTTATACTTTTGAAATATTATTTTGAATTCATTATAATTAATCAAAGAATATACCTTAAGTGAAATAGAAGCAATTGCCATAACAACTTAAGATAAATTCACATTTAGAACTTGAAATAAACTTTAAAAATCACTTATAACTTATGAAAACTTATCAAGTTATTATTTAAGTCAATTTTATATTAAGATCTTATCTAATGAGTTAGAACAAAACTTGAAAGCTAAGTAAATTTGATAGAATTAGAAATAAATATGATTTAATAATATTCAATTAATTAACATACTAGTAGTTGATGGAAGAAGCCAAGTGCCCAAATCCTAAAGGTCATGGGACCAAGAAGAATAATTAGGGAATTTTGAGGTCTAAAATAAGTCTCTTAGAAGATGTAATAAAATATTATGAAATGGTCATTTTGTGGGGAACATATGTATACATATAAAAGAGATATGGTAAAAATGTTTCACTCTCACTCTCACTTATAAATAAAATATTTCCATGTTCATATGAAATAAAATAATTTTATATCCAACTTTTAGAATTATTTTAAAGTAATTAAAACAAAAAAAAACAAGTTGATATTTATATTTTCATATTTCAATTGGATACATAAATAAACAATTTAATATCCATGTCAACTAATTTATTTTAATATCAACTTTAGAAAACACACACACACACACACACACACACATATATATATTCTGATCCAGGAACCTCCTATCTGACTGAACCCTTGCTTGAAGATCCCCTCTCATGGCCAGTTTCCGCTACCCCTCCACCTTCACCAACAACCCTTCATTTCATGGCCACTTGCATTAGTCTGAACCCCTCCATTTATCCCTCGGGTTAACGTTGAACCCTCCGGTTGACATCTCGACCCATTTCCCCTCCTCTGCTCCTAAAGGTTGCCTCCCTGACTTGCTCGTCAATCCATCACACTCCCCTATTTCGGCACCACCCACATCCGTATACTTTGAAGGGATACCATCTGAGGTAGAGGCGACCACGTCCGAGCACCAACCTGATGAATCGATTCCCCCTCTAGGATCCCCTTGGAGTGCCCATAGTGACAAGGTTCACAAGCAAGGGAAGAAGACAAAGTGTGTGAAGGCCAAGTACCAAGACATTGCCCTTCGATTCGGTGAAGACATCAAGATGGGAGAAGTGCTTGATACAGCAGACAGAGTTTTGGTTGGCCACGTCTGTGGACGGACCTACTCAACAGCCAGACTCAAATAGTGGACGACAGAGATTTGGGGTCACATTCTGACAGACCTCCTGTCTGTTCAATCTCTGGCTCGGTGCTGGTTTTCCCTTCATTTTGTGAGGGTTGATTACACCACATGGATTTTATCACAATTTTGGCACATAGAGCATACCCAGGTCCTGCTAAAAAGATGGAGCCCATTGTTCGATCCTGAGAGGGAGCAACTTGGAGCAAGGCCTCTGTGGGTAAGACTCCCTTGTTTTTCTCCTTCACTTCTGGTCTGAGGATATCTTCTGTTGTATAGGGAATGCCCTGGACACCTATCTAGAACATGACAACTCATATCTATCTTCGAGAAATATGTCCTTGGCGCGAATTCTGGTACACCTCAACACCAGGGAGGGCTTAGAGGAGCATATTACTCTACACTAAAAGTACTACACGTGCACTCAGATTCTTGACTATGAAGGTGTTCCATTCCGCTATAGACGTTGTCACAAGGTTGGGCATTTATATAAGGAATGTCATTTGAACAAGAAATCCATAGCTTTAGAACACCAGACAAAGGACCCGGTCATTGGCTCAGAGGCACCTGATCATCGAGCAACCACCAGCACTGCTCTGAACAACGCTGCCAAAGTGACTCTGAAGAAGCACGACAATGCTCCCACTCGACCTCCCTCACCTCCCATGACTAGGGCATGGGCGGCTGCGGCGGCTACACTCTCTTCGGGTAATTCTAATCCTTGTTCCTTTGTTTATTCCATTTCTTCTTCTGTATCTGCATTTGACATTTCTAGGCAGCATTGCACTTTCTCATCTACTCCGTCCCCTCACTCCTTGGCTTGCCCTCTAAATCCTCCCCCTCTGACTATCTCCTGCACCCCTCCCTCCTTCCCCGAGCCGACCTCCTCTGCAGATCAGTCCACTGCTTCGGATTCTGTGAATCACTCACACTCCTACAATCTTCGTTCTCTCAATCAGTCTTTGCCTCTGGACACCTTAGGAATTGGATTAATATCCCCCTTCATCCCCCTGAAACCTCCTTGTCGACCTTCATCTCTTTCCAAGGCCAAGATATAGGTTGGCATGGATGTCGTTGCAAGCCATCAACTAGCCATTGACCAGGTTCTTAGAGCATAGAACACCCTAGTGTCCTCCCCCTCATGAAGCTGCTCTCTTTCAATTGCAAAGGGTTAGCTAGTCCCGCTAAAAAACTAGCTTTCTGCAGGCTCTTGAACATTGAATGAGTGGATGTTATTTTCCTTCAGGAGACTCTAGGTTTAGTTGAGCCCATCTCTCAATTACTCGAAGCCATGTTACTTGGATGTTAATGGGAGATCTAGAGGCATTGCACTGGGTTATAACCCTAGGCTAATCAAATTAATCAATATTTGGAGGGGAACTGGATTCATTGGGGCGGATTTTTTCACACCTGAGCTTGGCATTGAAATCAAAATGATCAATATTTATGGTCCTTGTCAAAACCAGGTCACTTTCTGGGATCAGTTACTCAGAACCAGCCTCCTCCAAGTGGATAACCTTATTCTGGGAGGCGATCTTAATTTCTCTATTGGTTATTCAAAATCATGGGGACATAACACGCAGATTGACTCTTTATCTGACTACTGCGAGAACATACTAGAGGATCATGGATTAATTGACATCCCTTCGGTCCAACTCCAACCCACCTGGAGGAACAAAAGGACTGGGGATACAAGAGTGGCTCGAAGATTAGACTGCTTCCTCCTTAAAGAACGATTTCTAAGACACGGATGCATCTATCGTCAATGGGTTGGTTTGGGGGGACTGTCTGACCACTCGCCCATTTACCTTGATCTCAATGGACGAGTCAAGAAGCCCAAATCACCATTCAAGTTCAATGCTACATGGTTAAAAGACCCAGACTACATCAGGCTTGTCATAGACTATTGGAAATCCCATCCACCTAGTGAAGGAGAAAATTTATCAAAAGGGTTTGCTCACAATTTAATCAACCTGAAGCACCTCTCCATGACCTAGGCTCATAATAAGAGGTTGAGTGATGATGAAACCCTAAGAAACATTGAGGCAGAGATTGCTAATATGGAAGACGAACATGGGTCTAGTGGATATTTGATTGTTGAACTCAAGGATTAGCTCACATCCCTTGTCACTTAGAGGGATAAGATCCTTAAGGACAAAGAAGAATCATGGAGGCTCTGGAGTCGTTCTATTTGGCTACAAGAAGGAGACGATAATACTAAGTGCTATCATAAATTTGCCAATGGACGTTGTTAAACTTGGCAACCAGGGAAAAACTTCATGTGGGTCATCTTACTCATGGTTGATAATATTTTTATTAGATTCCTCTCGTCGAGAGGTGTAGGATTGATATAAAGATCATCCGATTCCGATAAGTATTCATGGAGATATGAATTTATTTTGATTATGGAATTATTTCAAGCCGACCTACAACTCATGTAGGCTCAGAAGCCCAATAGTCGCATCTATTCAAACACCAATGTTGTGTATAAATATAAGAGGAATTTTCCTCATTTGCGCTCACTCTTCTCATCACATATCTCTCTCTCTCTACTGCGCAGAAATGAGTCTCTTCTCTACTGCGCAGAAATGGGTCTCTCTCTCACACATGTGAAGCCGGAAGCTGTTGAACCTAAAGCTGCAACTGCAGATCCGTAAATATTGACCTGCGTGGCCTAGAAGATCTCCTCATCTGAACTGCATTGTAGGTTCATCTGAACCTCCTCTAAAAGATGCAACTTTTGGTGGTGGAATGAAGTCAATCCGACGAACGGTTTGCAAGATATCCACTACCCTAGTTTGAAGCCGGAAACTGCTGAAACTGAAGTTGTAACTGCAGAAGTAAAGATTGACCTGCGTGGCCTAGAAGATCTCCTCATCTAAATTGCATTGTAGGTTCATCTGAACCTCCTCTGGAAGCCGCAACTTTTGGTGGTGGAATGAAGTCATTCCGACGCTCGGTTTGTGAGATATCGTCTGCCCTAGTTTGATAATGAAGCCGCTAATGTTGATGCTGCTGATCTAGGGTTTGCTACTACTGATATGAATCAGATTTATTGTACTATTTCTCTCTGCTGAATTATTGAAGATAAAAGAAGATTTGATCAAAGGGTTTCCCCACACATTTTGGGGTTTGTCCCTGGCTAGCCACCACATCCCGTGTCTCTTGTCTTGGCTTGTCTTCTATCGATCATTTAATGTTCTATCTGCACTTTATTTTATATACATGTGATTACTAATCTATGGAATATAATAAGAAAAAGAAGTAAACTGTTATAAGCATAGAACATACCATAACTTAACAGATGTAAAGCAATCAATACCATTTGGCAAATGAAAAATGAACAGGGCATCTAGGTACATTCCTTTTAGCATTTGGCCTCTCTCGGCACCTCGCACTTCAGAAATCTCTATAAGGCCCCTCCCAATGCATCCTTACTTGAAATCATTAGGGTTGCCCGACTCTTCCCTCGCATGTGAATCAGGAGGATGTTGAGGACCTTAATAAGCCTATATCGATGGGGGAGCTAGAATCTACTCTGAAATGGTTCAAGAAGGACAAGAGTGCTGGCCCAGATGGCTAGCCTGTAGAGTTCTATACCACATTTTTTTATATCCTTGGTGAGGACCTCGTCAAATCATTGAAGATTTTCGCACTACAAGTCGCATGTATGAGGCCTTCAACTCCACATTCATTGCACTCATCCCAAAATCTAATAACCCAAACTCCTTTAATGATTTCTACCCAATCTCACTTTGCAACTATATTTACAAAATCATTGCAAACCGCCCCTGCCCCATTCTATCCTCTCACATCTCTTCTGAGCAATTTTCATTCCTTTAGGACCATTAGATACATGAAGCTATCGGTACAGCCCAAGAGGACTTGCATTCCATCAAGTCAAAAAATCTGAAAGGTATGATCCTCAAGGTAGATCTCTCAAAAGCATTTGATCGTGCTAGCTCGTTATATATAAGAATGATTTTAACTCATCTAGGTCTTCCTCTGGATTTCATCAATTGGATTATGCTTTGTATAATAAAAGTATCTTTCAGTGTTCCCATAAACGGTTCGGCTTCACCCTATTTCCACTCGGAAAGGGGACTCAGAGAAGGCTTCCCCCTCTCCCCACTACTATTTCTGTTGATTATGGAGGGTCTAAGCAGACTCATCTTGGAAGAACATAGGTTGGGTTGAATACAGGGTGATCTCCAACAACTGCACACCGAATCATTTACTTTTTGTAGATGATGTAATGCTTTTCCTTAATGGAGGTATCAAGGATCTGACCAGGCTACAATCTATCATGACCATTTTCAGTATTGCATAAGGCATGGAGATTAACAATAATAAGTCTACCATCACTACATCGGGTTGCTCTCCTCATGAAATTCAATTTGCACTCCACAGGTTTCCCTTCACTCTACACTCTCTAGATTGTGGACTAAAATATCTTGGATACCAGCTAAAAGGTCACCACTATAGAATTTCTAATTGGCTATGGTTGGTTGCCAAGATCGAGCGAATACTTTGCATTTGGCATCACAAATATCTATCTAGAGCAGGTCGATTGGTCCTCATAAAAGTTGTTATGGAGGCCACACCTATCTACTGGATGTCCCTAGCATGGATCCATAGGGGCATTCTCTCCAGAATACAAAACCTATGTTGTAGATTCCTTTGGAAAGGTAAACAGGAAGGTAGGATATTTTCTTGGGCCCGATGGGATCTGATAGCATTACCCAAGAAGTGGGGAGGATGGGGAATTAAAAGTCTGTTACATTTCTCATCTGCACTGGTTGCTAAATTGGGGTGGCACCTACTCACCACTTGCAGCTTATGGATGAGGGTTGTCTGCATGAAATACATTCATCCCCTCAACGCACTGGATTAGATCAGACACCCCACATGGAATAGAACATGTATATCTAGTATTTGGAAAGTAGTCCTCAACTCCCTTCCAGTCATTCGAGATGCGATTACCTGGAGAATTCATTTTGGCACTTCAGTGTGAATTGGCTTGGATCCTTGGATAGGAAGTGGCAACTTATATAGGCTCCCTCAAGATATAATTATGCTGCTCAGCAACGTTGGCATCTCACATCTAGATCACATAGCAGATCCTGAGAACACCACCCTCTTCCAACAAGCCTGGAAATATTCTCACCGACTAAACCTACCTAAAATATGGCATCAAAGTTGGGAATCATATTTAAATGCCCTCACTGAATCTCATATCAGGATTACAAATGGTGAAGATGAACTGATCTGGGCTTTGGCAAAACACGAAAGGTATTCTCCCAAGGAAGGATACCTCAGCATCTTTGTGGACCATCAACCACCGTGTTTGGAGTAGTGGTGGAGCCAGCTTTGGAAATTAAAGGCACCACCTAGATCGCGATTATTCATGTGGGTTTTGCTCAGGAATAAGGCCCCCACTGGGGACAATCTCATGAAACGAACCTTCCATGGTCCATCCTGGTGCTGCTTATGTTTTTCCAACACAGAATCCACACACCACCTTTTGTTACACTGTCCTGTCACTGTGGATCTATGGCACTCGATCATATCTGCCGCTTATATCCCCATCCGATGGCAGGGCATTTTTGTGCTAGATGCATGGCACTCCTAGTGGGCAATGGCCAATCCGAGCAAAGCCAAGAACATACCTCCCCTCATCTACTAGGTCATTTGGTTAGCCCAGAATCATCTGCCAAATTAGCACCTTATGTCTACCCGAGTATTGGCCACTTATTATCTAATCCCTGATGATGATACATCACCTTCTTCTAGGCCTATTATCCCTGAATCCATCAATAAAAATTACCCTTGGGCATATTTCGACGGGAAGGAGGTTGTGGGGGAGGAGCTAACCTACACCTATTTGATACACATTTCTTTAAAATTCAAATGAGGCTGAGAATGGGTACAAATAATTTTGCTGAGCTCATTACTCTTAGACATCTTCAATTTGCATTAGAAAAATAGTGTAGAAATATTCAAAAATTTGGGGACTCAAAGATCATAATCAATTGGATCAACAATATTTCTAATTGTCATGCTTACTTATAGAGGCAAAAAGACTTATAGCACAATTTGACTCCTTTGTTTGTCGTCGTATATACAAGGAATGCAACCAGATTTCCGATCAGCTATCCAAGGAAGCTATGATCTGGCCTAGAGGTGCATGGATGATACAGGAACAAAGGGATGGTGAACACTACCAATACTATCATAGACCATATATGGACTTCAGAGTTTAAGGGCCTGATGGGCCTATTTTATATGGTTTATTTTTTGCTTATCTATTAGTACATATTTATTGTTTCCTTGATGTATATATTTGCATAACTATAACTGTACTCCCTGTGGGAGCATTTTTTTACTCTGGTATTTTTTGATGGGTGAGTCGCCCCACCTTACAGCATATGCTACACAATATCTACAATATGTATTTTTCCTAACATCAATGAAAATTACGATTTTTCCTTAGGGGAATATATATATATATATATGAACCCCAATAAAATATTTCAATGTGTAAAGAAAGGAAGTAATTAAAAGCAAAAAGATTGAAAGTAATATTGAACATAATCCATAAATAAAATATCCCATGCTCATATTAACTAAATTGTTGCAATGTCAACAATTTACATACTATATATAGTTTATAATAATAATAATAATAAGTCTATATATTATATAAATCAATTGAAAAATAAACTCTTATTGTTATAGCATTTCAAGTATCATTATTCTACATTTTGACACTTTTATTAAGGGTTAATTTTGAATGGAGAATATTGTTGAATACAAGTTAAGCTATTTATCAACGTATCAAGGGATTTCAAGGGTGAATCTATTTATGCATTAAAAAATGCAATTTAAAAAATAAATAAATATATATATAGTAATATATATAGAGAGAGAGAGAAGAGAGAGAGAGAGAGGATCCTCTTAACCATCATTATCAAGTCTAAAGGGATTCAATCTGAGTGCAATTTTAAGTTCACACTTTAATGAAGGTTTGCACCTCAAGAAATTTGATCCCTCTCGACTCTTGCTAGATCGGTGGTTAAGATGGATCTATATTGGTTTAGTATAAATAACATATAATATACAATAATATGATTGAATCTATATTGGTTTAGTATAAATAATATATAATACACTATAATATGATAATACATAATATGTTATTATGTCAATTGGGATTATTTGAGGTGGTTTAGATGAAGGAATAGAATCCTCCCCACCCTAGTTCAATTGTTGCAAGTGACATAATCGATGTCAACAGTATTGACAATATACATATATTCCTCGTATGGAGTATTTTATTTTATTTAATAATGAAGCACTATAGAAATATTTCAAGACTTATTTTTTATGAATTATATTTAAAATTAATTTAATTTCTCGTACAACCCTGCCATAGTTAATTATGGGTCTTCATCCATGCCTTACAATATGTTAAATATGTATTATTAAATCAAATAATGCTAACTCGCCTATAGGGGATGATATTGTCTTCTAAAATGTGATTGACTCTTGTAAAGTTAATTTTGATAGAATATTTATTTTACACCCCTTTGAGACCTCAAATTTTGCCTAATGATATCTCTCAGTCCAAGGAAATGTTTGTTCATGGTACAAAAGGAATTTTTTTGGGTCATATTGTAAGAAAGGAAGGAATCTATATTGATCTAGATATAGTTAAAAGCCATATATTACTTGCAAATTCAAACTTCTCATAAGGGAGTGTAATCAATCTATAAAAAGATTAAAAAAAAGATTAAATATTTATACTAGATTATGCTTCAATAGTCAATACAATTAACAAATTGTTAAAAAAAAAGGAGGTTTTTTTATTGAACTCCAGAAATACAGATGGCTTTCACAAACATAAACAAGTACTTACAATAGTCATGGTGCTAGCAACTCTGGATTGTGAACAAGATTTTATATTTTATTCCTTTGCTTTAGAAGAACGATTGCCTCCAATATTACTCAAAAGAATATGAAAGAAAAGGGATTGTGTATTTCATTCATGAACAAAATATTACATGATTATGAATTAAAAACATTTAGACCTAGAAAAGCAAGCGTATGCTTTGGTAAAGGTGGTTTCTCACTTTAAAACTTATATCATCTCAATGCATTTTATTTCTTGTGTGCCAAATCCTCCTATTAAGATGATACTTAACCAAGAATTTAGAGAAGGAAGATGGAAAAATTGATTAGCAAAGTTACAAGAGTATGACATTGAGATAAACCCTTAAAATTAATGAAGAGACAAGGATTGTGTAAGTCAATTATGGGTATCGAATCCATAAATATTATTCATGTAGATACCAAAGAAGATACTATAAAAATTGCTTGAATTGCAGCAACTGGATATTATTCTCCTAACTTCAACAATTTATTTTTCTTTTGTAATTATTATTACGTAAAACAACGAATAATTCACACTGCAATTTTTCACAATAAAATTATGTTGCGGAAATATAAACACTGGAACTGAGAAATAGATGCACACACAATAAAAATGACATCATTATTTCTCAACAAATGTCATTGGAAAAACCTCGAAGGTAAAACTAGTGCAGTAGATGAGGGTTTTATTATTATGCAACAAAATTAGAGAATTACAATTGGATGTTCGATTGTCAATCCTCCAACAATTTATCTCAACTAGAAAAATATCAAGGATTTTTTTCCCCTTAGCAAATTGATCTGGCCTCACCTTGGCCACTCGCACTCCTCCCTGACACTCGCATCACTGGATAGAAATGTGCACTGTAACCTCTGGGAATTTGGTTATGATCCGAAAATTCCTCCATACAAGTTGTCTTGCCTTCCTGTGCATCTAGAAACAATTCACTCTGCCTCCTGGGACTAGATTCAGGCACTAACAACTAAATCAATCTTCTTTTCGGCAACTCATTCTATCAAACTGGCAACTCACATTGCACAATACAACCTCCTCTATTGGATAATTTACCTCTTGTCCTAACTCTAGATCACTATAAAACCTCCTAAGAATTTCTCGATAAATTCTCACTGTTGCAAACCCCTACTATTATCTCTCCCTTGGGTTGAATTGTACCTTGCTAAATATTGCAAACTGGGTGATTCAAACTACCTTTCTTACTCGATGTGTCTTCTCCAATCCCTACGACCTACTCTTATAATCTCTCTTTGGAGCATCAACGATCAATATCTAATCATGAACAATGGCTCAGATCATTTTAGACTTTGTTAAGTCACTTTTCTAGAAGTCTCTAGAGAAAAATCAATTTCCTCAATTAATACCCATTATTTTATCATTTTTACTAAGCTGGACTTACAAACTTTTTAATTATTGATCAATTAATTTAATTGAGAGGTTTCTAAGTTTTTTTTATCTCAAAACATTTTTTAGGTTTTGGATATCTCATTTTCCTTAGCTTATTTTACACCTTAGAGACTAGAACATTTGTTTGATGCTACCATATCCTTCAAAAACTAACACTCCCTCTTAGTGAGGAAGGTGTTCTCCACTCTCCATTCTACTCATCTTCTCCCTAAAGAACAATTTATAGCTGGACTGAACCACGTTGCTAGTGTCTGACATTTGTAATACCTCCATTCTTCGCATCTTCAAGTTGAATTGACTCCTTTCCACTGGAAATCACTTGTGAAGAATTCAATCTAGAAAACATTGTCCACCATGTTGTTGCGCATACTCAAATTCACCTGTGACTAACTGTAGCTGAACCAATCTCTAATATCACACTAATGGTATCCTTGTGTTGTTGCTTCTACACTTGCTACCACTACAACAATGTGTACTGACCACCTCAGAACTTGAAGATCAAGCTTCCATAGGGATTCTCCCTCTGAAGCTAGACTCCCTCTAAGTCTCAAAATCATGTTCATCTACAATGTCACTTCAACTGGCTTTGCACCTGCCCCTTGAGTCTTTGAATGCAATTATAACTCTGCACTGTCTACTGAGCATCTGATTACACCCAACTAGCTCTGCAACTACCTCTCAAGTATTTGACTACAACTAGCTTTGCATTGTCCCTCAAGATTTGACTATGCCTTGTTAATGGCTTGATCCTCATGCTACTTTGATACTTTGGGCTCCCATAGCGAAGGTATTGATCCATGTGAAGAATATACTACAACTAGATCTGATATAGACTTCTTATTTCTCTTCCATGGACCTTACCCATTCTATTAATTTGAAGCATCATTTTCCCCCTCCATATGGTGGTATTGTCATTACCAATGTGAATTCCTCCAATCTATAGGTCAACTCATTGATCTATGTCGAAGCTTCTATCTATTGACCCTTCTTGTCCTTCTTTCTATTAGGACATTAGTTGACGTAGTGACCAATCTCACCACATCTAAAGCACTTGAACTTCAGTTTATCCTTCTTCTTCTTCTCTTCCCTTGAGTATTTTCCCTGACTAGGACCCTTCTTCACCTTTCCCTTACTTACAAGGGCTACATTCTCCTCCTTCTTTTCCAGTTTTGATCCCTTGCCACTGCTATTGGTAGTACCATCTACAAGAATGAGCCTTAACTCTTCTTGAGTGAATTTACTCCATAGGCACTCCTAATTAGGAAGTGTGTCTCGCCCAAATATCACTTGGACAAATGTACACCACTCCTTGGAGAACCCATTGAGTGTTGTGTGGACCAACTCACTATAAGTTGGTTTCTCTCCTACAGTCGCAAGTTCGTCTCTGACTCCCTGAATCCTAGTGGGGTAGGATGTAACATCCTCACCCTTCTGCATTATGACTTACCTGCGCTTCTCCTTAAGAATCATTTTCCAATTCTCAGATGGACCTTCATACAGCTTCACAATGACATCCCACATGTCCTTTGTTGTATTCTTATCAGCAATACGTGAGACAATATGATCACAAACTTCATATAGGACCATCCTCTTAGCCTTGCCCATATCCTTCTTGAAGGCTACCAGCTGTTGTGGATTTGAGGGCTCAGTCATTACAACTGTCACAAATTCCTTCAAGTCGTTCTCATCCAATAGGAATTGCAACTTGGATTTCCAGACACCAAAATTAAAGGCTCTATCAAGTTTGTCTCGATCTCTGTCATGTTGTGGCCATATTTGAAAAACTCAAATAAACTATAGAACTATATGCTAGAAATTCTTCTCCTTCTAGCATCCCATTAAACCTTCCTCCTACACTCATGCTCCCAACTGGAAATGCATAGATATTCTCTTGCACTTGCCTCTGGTTTCCTTCTTGAAATTCGCATTGCCTACTCCTCCTCCTCTAGAAAACATGCTCTACCATCGAAATTTCCTTCTTTGGTACTGGTACATGCAATGTTTTCCTTGAAATCTACACTTGTTGGACTGGCAAGCCTACTACAACCTTTTCTACTGGAAATTACGACCTCCTTTCCTGCAACTGGAAAAACTGAAAACCCTTTGAGAAATATACTATAAATTCCCTCTATGTGTGTTTTTCTCTTCCTTCCCTGCATTGATATGCAACTACAAAACCTTGCTACAAAAACTTATGTGCTAGATCTCCTCTATGAATATGTTGATTTGCTCACCGAAAACCCTCCCCAGAAATCCTACTACCTATGACTACAAATCTGAGACAAAATTGAACTTTTCCTTCACCTAATCTAGAAATTGGTTTTCATCCTCTCTGTAATTCACACCCTTGGTTTTTCCTGCACAGATTTGGAAACTGGTGCTTCATATTTCTCTCTGAAACTGCACAAAACTTACTTCCTTTGCCTAGAGCCTCTAATATGATCAACTTTTCTTTGATCACATGTGAAAATTCCTTGAATCGTAACAACTAGATATTATTATCCTAACTTTAACAATTTATTTATCTTTTGTAATTATTATTTCGACTAATAACGAATAATTCACAATACAATTCTTCACATAAAATCACGGTGCGAAAATATAAAAACTGGAACTGAGAAATATATGCACACATAATAAAATTGATACTATTATTTTTGGACAAATGTCTGTGGAAAAACATCGAAGGGAAAACTACTACAACAAATGATGGTTTTATTATTATGCAACAAAATTAGAGAATTACAACTAGATGCCTAACTAGAAACCCTCCAAAAATTTATCTCAATTGGAAAAATACTTGGAAAATTATTTTCCCTCTCAACGAATCAATCTAGCCTCTCCTTGGCCACTCACACTCCTCCCCGGCACATGCACCACTGGCTAGAAATGTGCATTTCAACCTCTGGTAATTTCATTCTTCCCCCCAAACTCCTCTAGACAAGTTGTCCTGCCTCCCTTTGCCTCTCGAAACAATTCACTCTACCTCTTGGGACTAGATTCAAGCACTAGCAACTGAATCAATCCTCCTTCTGACAACTCGCACTGGAAAACAGGGCAACTCACACTACAAAATATGACCTCCTCTATTGGATAATTCAGCCTCCTATCCTAACTATGGATCTCTAGAAAACCTCATTAGAATTTCTCCAGAAATTCTCACTACTGCAAACCCTTGCTACTATCTCTCCCTTGGCTCGAAATGCACCCTATTAAATACTGTGAACTGGATAATTCGAACCACCTTGCTCACTCGATGTGTCTTCTCCTATCCCTTCGACCTGCTCTTATAATCTCTCACTAGAGCATCAATGACCAAGATATAATCATGATCAATGGCTCATATCATCTTAGAATCTGTCAAGTCACTTTTCTAGAAGTCTCCAGAGAAAAATTGATTTCCTCAATTGATACCCATTAATTAATCAATTTTCCTAAGTTAAGACTTAGGAAATTTTTAATTATTGATCAGTCAATTTAATTGAAAGGTTTCTAAGTGTTTTTTCTCGAAATCTTTTCTCTCTGGTGTTTTGTATCCTCTCTAACACCTTAGATACTAGAACAGATGTTCGATGCTACCATATCCACCAAAAACTAACAGAGACTACCATTGCAAGATGTGATTGTTATAAAGATATTGTCTTTCATTTAAAATTTGGGTAGTTCCTAGTTGAGATGACTTCAAAAGAAATAATGGCATTTAAAATGAAAAGTAATAACTATCTTTTAATTACTAGAGTTTAATTCAAAAGAAATCTAGATGGGATGTTGTTAAGATGTTTGAATCTCCAAGAATCTCAACAAGTTATTGATAAATTACATGAAGGACTTTGTGGTAGACACTTTTCTCCTTTAGTAACTACTCATAAGGTTATCGATGATGATTATTATTGGCCAACATTATTTAAATATTCTTATTCGATAATAAAAAAAATGTGTTCCTTGTCAAAAATTCTCAAGAAAGATGAAGAGAAGTATTATGCTTTTGAAACCCGTCTCATTAAAAATACCATTCTCACAATGGGGTTTAGATTCCACTGCGCCTATAAATCCAAAGTCTAGTAAAGGTTATTCCTATATTTAAACTGTAATAGATTACTTCACAAAATGGCATGAAGTGTTAACATTAAAAATGCTCATTTCAAAACTAGATCAAAATTTACAATTTTCTACAAAGAATATGACATATTGATGGGGAAATCATCAAGTTACTACCCACAAGGAAATCACTTAGCTGAATCCACCAATAAATCCTTGATTTGGATTTTAAAGAAGATAATTTCTTAAAAAATTAGCATAATAAATCATTGGATCCTCTTTGGGGAAGCATTATTAATCCAAAGAAAAGTATAGGGGAATCTTCTTACATTTTGGTGTATGGGAAGGAAGCTAGACTTACAATTTAGAACCCAATGCTTTATTACATTCTACCAAGATTGAAGATGAAGAAGATGTTATTTCACTCCAGCGGAGATACTATCAACTTCTTCAATTGGAAGACAACACATGCAAACAATGGTGAATATGCAAAGGAGGCAACAAGCAGTCAAGAGATACTTCAACCAAATTTCTACCTTAGAGGATTTTTGTAAATATGAATTAGTCTTGCTATGGAACAAGGAAATACAAAGTTTGAATATCTTTGTATTGGACCATATCATATAGAAAAAGTTTGTGTATTCAATTATTATCTCCTAAAAGATATGAATGGTGTTGTTCAAAAGTTCCCTAGGAATGGGTGACATCTTAAATACTTTTCCTTGTAAAGTCCATTTCTCCCCTTGTATATTCTTCTCTTCTTTTTCTTGTACATATTTTCTCTCCCATTGATTAAATCCATATTTATTCCTTTTATTTACTGACTCCATGTGCCCAATGAATAAGACCTTATGGATTCTCAGTAACCCACATTAGGTCACTGTCCCATAGTTGGAGCCAAATGTTTCCCAACATTTGTGGATCAATTGTATTTGATGTCTCGTACTCTATACTATTGCTAATTCTCATTTTTCTTATACTTATCCAGTTTCACACTTGCACGTTGTTAAACACTTTTATATCATTTTCTTTTCGCATTACTTACAACTTACAAAATCCACCATACTTAGTGATATTTACATATGTGGGTTTTGGACCCTCTTTTTCTTCAAGTCATTGAGCATGTTGCAGTCTGCAATTTGCAGCTACACTTCCATAGCCTAAAAATTGCACATTTTACCTGTACTTCACCATTTTGCTTCAATTTGAGTTATCATAAAACTTTTATTTACCTTTACTCCCACATGACTCTTTCCCACATACCCACACTTGACCACTTTTCACATCAATTCTAGTTGTGGGATGTCATTTAATCACTTATCCTCCTACATTAATTTATCTTCCTACATCAAGCCTTCCCATATGACTATATTTAGTCAATCCTACACTTACTCTCTTTCACATGCAAGTGCAAGAGACTTCCTTTGGAAATATACCATATCCACTTCCGACATCCCACGTCTCATATTCATTATTTTTTGTTGCATTTATCCATATGCATTAAACCACTAAGGCCATCATAGATTTTGCAAAGTTGCTAGATCTCTTTGGTACTAAATGAGGCACATTTCTCACTAAGATATGGTTATTTTTCTAAACCAAAGCATTACTTGTTATTTATTAACCACCCCCTTGCACGTATCCACACAACGAAACTAATCAAACTCTTAGTGTCACGCGGAATCAGTCGATCTTGCGGACAAGACAGACCTTCCTAGAATCTAATGAAGACCTAATGACAAACAAACCAACCAAACACTATCTTTCTCTAAATGCGCTTTATAAGTAATGGGAAACAAATGTGTTTAAGGGCCTACCTCATGTCCAACGCAAGTTCAGAGATGCCTTCGCTCCTTTGATCCAAGTAAGTTCCTTCATCGCAAACCTGCAAGCACAAACAAGAAAAACAATTAAATAGCACCTGAATATCCAATATTATAAAACATATTTAACATGAAAGTCAAGGAGTCCATGAAACAAATAGCATAAGATACTCGTTGAGAAAAATGAGCTTGATTGTATTAATTCAAAAGAAAAGAACCTTACAACCTTTGCCTTGACGCTGTACAAGCTCCTTCCAAGGTCCAACAAGAAGTCTCCTCTACTTTGACAAGATTCACTCACTCCCTAATGGGGCCAAAAACGTATGTGATCTCTCCTCTTACGCTCAAATAGGAAGTCTTGATTTCACTAGCATTTACCCTCAAAAGTTCAGCTTCTCACCTCCCTGGCCACTAACCCAATGCCTCAATTTATAGTGCAATGGAGATCAGTTACCAGCTCCTCCTTCAAACAGATAGAGTCCTCCTTCAAAGTTTAGCTCCTCTCAACAAGGGATTAGTTCCTCCTATGATGGGATGCATGAACCACTTGGAGCGAACAATCCACATAACAAATGCTTCTAGAAAACTCTAGAATTAACCCAAGATGAGTTTTT
>APFE030065683.1:0-10734 GCA_000404065.3 Pinus taeda | reverse complement strand
ATGCAACCACACAAGTGTTGTTCTCATGTGTCGAGGACCTATTCAGGTTGGAGCCAGATTGACCCTTCTTCATCCAGTTCAGGTAGACTGGTTTGAATTCTGTAATTGTTCCCAATAACTTTCTTGAGGCATGAGACATGGAAAACTGGATGGATTTTTGCAGTGGGTGGCAAAGCTAGCTTGTAGGCCACTTCTCCAATGCGCTGAAGTACTTGATATAGTCCATAGAATTTTGGAGATAGTTTCTAACACCCCTTGCCTTTGAGTGATGTTTGCTTATATGGTTGCAGCCTAAAAAATACTTGATATCCTTCTTGAAATTGGTGTTCTGATCGATGTTGATCTACCTGTTGCTTCATGTGATTTTGAGCTTGATGAAGATTCTCTCTAAGATGGGCGAGCATGGTTGTGTGGTTCTATAGGAGTTGATCCATTGCTTGTACCTTTGAGCACCCCTTGATATAAGAAGTAGGGGAAGGAAGGAGTTGACCATAAACTGCTTCATATGGAGTAATTTTAGTGGTGGCATGATAATTGGTGTTATACCACCATTCAGCTAGAGGTAACCATTTTACCCAGAGATGTTGCTTTTCTGAAGTGAAACACCTAAGGTAGGTTTCCAGACATTTTTTGATTGCTTTAGTTTGACCATCAGTTTGTGGATGATAGGAAGTACTGAGCTTTAGTTGTGTACCTTGTAGCCTAAAGAGTTCCTGCCAAAAATTACTGTGAAGACTGGGTCACAATCAGACACAATGGAAGTGGGTATGCCATGCAATTTGAAGATCTGATCCATGAAAGATTGAGTAACCAAAGTTGGTGTAAAAGGGTGCGATAGGGTGCAAAAATGAGCATACTTAGAAAGTATATCCACCACCACCATGATGACTAACTTGTTTCCCCACTTTGGAAGGCTTGTAATGAAATCCATAGAAACCTCCATCCATATTGATGTCAGAATGGGCAATGGTTGTAATGTGCCAGGTGCTTTGACCATCTCTCCTTTGTGGTGCTGACAGACATCGCATTCCACTACAAAAGTAAGAATGTCCTTCTTCATTCCTGTCCAAAAAAATGATCTTCGAGTGCGAGCATACGTGTTCTGAAAGCCTGAATGTCCTACAATGGGGGATGAGTGCAACTCTTTCAAAATGCTGCATTTGAGGGCAGACATTGGTGATAGTATGACTCTATCCTTGTAGCGCAGAATCTCATCCTACCACGAGTAGCCCTTGGTGGCATTTAGATCCGCCTGTAATTGAGTAATGAGTTGGGAGAGCTAGGGATGTGAAAACCATTCCCTGTGAGCCTCTTCAATCCATTCTGGAATGGGAAGGGAAATTGCGAGTAAGGTACTTTCGTCCTCAAATTGGTGAGATAATGCATCTGCTATAATATTTTCATGCCCTTTCTTGTAAATTATCTCATAATCATATCCCAACATTTTGGTGAGCCATTTATTTTGTTGTGGTGAGGATAGGCATTGCTCCAAAAAATGTTTAAGACTTTTATGGTCTGTGCGGATATGGAAGCATCGCCCCAGCAAGTAAGGTCGCTATGTATCTACTACATGTAAGATTGCCATCATCTCCTTCTCATAGGTAGATTTTCCCAAATTCTTCCCACTTAATTGTCGTCTTGTGAAGGCCAAGGGTCGACCTTCCTGTATTAAGACTACCCCAATACCCATACCCGTAGCATCACATTCAATGCCAAAAGATTTGGTGAAGCCTCATAGTGCTAAAATTGGAGTGGAACACATGGTATTTTTTAGAGCTGTAAAGGTCTTTTGTGATTCGTCATTCCAGAGGAATGAATTTTTCTTGAGGAGTTGAATGAGGGGCCTCGTAATGCGACCATAGTTGCGGACAAATTTGCGATAGTAACCTGTGAGACCCAAAAATCCTCTCAGGCTCTTCAAGGTCTTAGGTTGAGGCTAATCTTGATTGCCTGGATCTTTTTGGAGTCCACCCTGACACCTTCACACCCCATAATGTGGCCCAAATACTCAACTTCTTCCATGCCAAAAGAACACTTGGACATCTTAACAAATAATTTATGCTCATGGAGTAGGTGCAAGAATTGATCTACATGTTGAATATGTGCAGCGCAAGTGCAACTGTAAATGAGGATGTCATCGAAGAAAACAAGGACAAATTTTCTAAGATATGGTTTGAGTAGGTGATTCATAAGGCTCTGAAAAATAGATGGGGCATTACAAAGACCAAATGGCATGACCAGAAACTCATAATGGCCTTTATGAGTTTAGAAAGCAGTCTTTGGAATGTCGATTTCTTTCATGCGAATTTGGTGGTAGCCTAAACGAAGATCAAGCTTAGTGAAGAATTGAGACCCATTTAGTTCATCCAACGAATCATCAACAACCGGGATGGGAAATTTATCTTTGATTTTCAACTTATTGAGGGCCCTAAAGTTTGGACACATACACCATTCCCCATCTTTCTTGAGGACCATGACCACCGGTGATGAATAAGGACTAATGTTGGGATGAATGACGCCTGCTTACAAAATTTCCTTGATTATTTTTTCTTTTTCATTCTTTTGGGCAAACAGATATCTATATGGGTGCACATTTGGTGGTTGGGCCCCTGGGACCAAAGTGATGCTATGATCATGTTCCCCTCTTGAGGGTGGAAGCTCATGAGGCTTGTCAAAGACTGGCAGATGGTTATTTAAGATCTGTTGCATCTTAGGATGAATCGAAAGAAAATTGGGTTTGACGGCCTAGATGGCATTAAGTTGAGCTATAACTCCATGATGGCCCTTTTTAAACAATTTTTCCATCCTATGTGAGCTAATGATAGAGGGAAATCCCGCCTAGAGTTCACGGATGGTATGTGTGTGGTTGTTTTGCTTAAAGGTCATATATAACTCCTGGAAATCCATTGTTATTGGGCCCAGTGTGCGAAGCCATTCAACACCAAGGACAATGTCGCACCCTCCCATGTGGATGGAAAACATGTGGGTATTTAACTGATAATCCCCCATTTGAAGTTTGACATTTTCACAGTGGCCGTCACATTTCATTGTTCCCCCATCCGTAATTTGGACTTGGAAGTTAGAAACTGCTCGTACAAAAAAATGCACTGCTTCCGCGACTCTTTGATGGATAAAATTATGTGTACTTCCACTATCTATCAAGACTACCACTGGGGGATGCTTAATAAAGCCTCTGATTTTGAGAGTTTGAGGCGAAGAAATCCCTACCAAAGCATGCAACAAAATAACTGGTTCTTCAGGGACATGGTCCTTCTGGTTGTCCTCTTCTTCCTCCTTTGGTTCCTCAAGTGGTGGGGCTTCCTCCGCTGAGCTGTGATAAATAGCATCAATTTGAAAGAATTTGGGCTCGTTGCATTTATGACCGAGGCAGTATTTTTCATCATAGTAGTAACATAATCCCTGCTTTCTTCTTTCTGCCATTTCTGTGGGTAACACCTTTTGAACCTTAAGTGTTTCGGTAGTGTTGTGAGCCTATGGGGGGCGACCCTTGGAGGTGAAATTTGGGCGATTAGACTGGGCGGCTAACACATTTTCAACTTTACGAGCTACCTTGCAAGCCTCCAATCATGTGGGAGGGTGGTGCAATCCAATGTGAGCTTGTATGGCCTCTTTAAGACCACTGATAAAACATTCTTTGTAGAACTCATCTTGTAGACCTAAAGTGTGGAAAGCTAAGGCTCCAAAGGCTGTAATATATTCATCCACTGTGCCAGTCTATCAGAGCTTAGTGAGACGACCCGAAAAAGTAGAGCCATGGTCAAAGCACTCCATAAGAGCTTTTTCGAATGTGTCCCAAGTCAAGGGCCTTCCATTGCAATGTTGATGCCATTGCCACCATTGCCATCTTTCATTGTCCAAGTACACGCTCCCCACCATGAGCTGAGTGTCATTATCCAAGATGTAATTCAGATTGAAATATTGCTCCATTTGTGCTATCCATGCTACCGGGTGAGAGCCATCAAATTTATGCATATCCAGCTAGGGTGGTCGTGGACGAGATTGTTGGTGGGTGCCCCAGAGGTGAAGAGAGTGGTTAGACTTACCCTCACTATGTTCATTGCCAATATACGCCTCCTCGCAAGCTTCCGCCTTGCACTTACAGAGTGTTGTAGTTATTTCGTTAGCTGGTCTTGCATGTCTTTCAAGGATTGTTCAAGTTTGTCGATCTTCTCATTCGCCATAGCTTGAGCTCTAGTTTCTACCATGCACTGATCTAATGTACTTGAAATTTGGGGCTGCCCGAATTTTTTTGGCACTAACAATTGAATGGTACCACCATTCTCATCTCATCGTCTTGATTCTTATGGTCTAAGTCACCAATAAGAACCCTAGGGGGTCTTTTTTTTTCTTCCTTGCTTAGGAATACTGCAGTCACTGAATCTCCAAAATGTTAATGTTGCCAAAAGTCCTGCGAAAATCACGCCCAACTGTAGGAACCCACACAACTACTCAGATCTGGATGGCCGATCTGATGAATCTGAGAGATCTAAATGGCTGATCGGAGAGATCTTGAATGGCGGAAGATATCGCTGCTACAGATATGATGGATCTAATATATCTAAATTACGGTTATGATAAATCTAAATGATGAGACTGATTGCGGCTACGGTTGTAAAACCCCCACTTGTGAGATCTGATCTGGCAGGGATTATGTGTGATCTAGAGATAGAGAAGGGAACTATGGTCTCGAGGAGTGTTAGGTGCTATAGATCGCAATATCCATAAGGGTCTGATAGTAGTACTTGGCCCAATGTTTCAGGGCACTAACTAAGTAGGATCAACCATACCCTTAGCCATACAACTCGACTACCCTATCGTATGGGCGAGTAATCTCTTCGAGTGTTGTTCTCGATGTACTGTAGCAGCAAGACGACCGATGGTTTATCGATGGCGAGCTTTCAAAGGAGATAGGGGGCTTCCCATATACCCCGAGGGTACTTGGAAGATAGTCCATGTGTGGTTCTGTCTAATGTGCTACTACTCGAAGGGGTACTCACAGGGGTTACAAGGGAGTCCAACAAGCGTGACCACCTCTTGTATTTCCTGTGTGCATGCCTCCCCAAATCTGCAGGTTCATGTGCTCAACGACATATCCTGTGGTTTAAAGACACCAGAACAAGTCTCTAGCCAAAAAAAATTGCTAAAAAATGGAGATCCCATCGGCCCTAGAAAGTGCTCTGATACCACTTATGCTCTTAACCTACAAGACGATACCAGAATACCAAATATGCGAAGAAATATACCCAGAACATACAATAGTGAGAAACAACAACAAGTATTTTATTATTCAGAAAGCAATGTTCACTTGCCTCTTTGAGGGGGCAACCTCCAATAGAGATGAGCTTGATTACAAAATAAGACATGATGCTCCTCGCAAAGAGTCTCTATCCTTTATATATGATTCGTACTTGCAATATCATTGAACAATACCATGGTTCTTATTAATACCATTTATCTAATACCATGGCCCATTTACAACTAACTATGGTCCCATCAATAAATGCGGGTTAACCACTTACAATTATTAATATGGGCTTTATTGACTCTTTACTTAACTATACTTATGACTTAATCGTACTACATAAATAAGGGGGTTAGGGTGGGACCCTAACAACAATGGTCTTGTCTATTTGAAGTTTTGAGAAAGTTGGAAAAAGTTGGAAATTTTAGATCCCATTCCCATAATAGTACCTTCGAAGTTGGGTCATCATAGTGAACAACTGGTCTAAGTTTGGTTGGGTTCTAGTTTTGGGGGTTTGTTACACATGAATTTAGCATCATTAAGTGACTAAGGGAGAATCCAAGAAAAGGCTACAACATGTACAACGTTTCCTACATGATCACATATTGTCTTATTAGTGTTTTGTTGTGTAATTTGATTTACTTTTGTGCTATAGTAGAGTAGTATTGATTTCTTTGCAACATAGGGTAGTTATCTCATTGCCAGGAGTACATGTTGAATCCCTACACATATATGTTCTTGCATTTCCATTCCTATAGATTTATTTCCTTTACTTCCCATGGCTTTATTATTGAACCTTTCACTTCGATTCTTGTATGCTCTCCTCCTAGCAAGCTAGGCCACTTGAAATGACTATTGATTGGCATAACCACTCTTCTCACTTGATGAGGAAGACAATTGTTTCACACATTATTATGGACTGAGAAAAGGATAGCTATGAATTGCATATAAAGTGCTTAGTGCCCCTTAATTTGGAACACCAAATAGCTTGGAGGGTAACTCTCGGTTTATATTTCATGGAATGCTTACCACATCTAAAGCACACATATGAAACACACTAACACCAGGTGGAAGCAAGAAAATCAGACATGAAACCATATTAGAGAAGGTAAAGGGAACTATATAAGTCAAGATAACGTAGTACCATGTATGTGAAAGTATAGTGTGCCATATGTAAGTGCATTTCTATTATAAGATGTATGAGATAGTAGTTGACATACCATGCTTGAAGCATCTAATTTTTTTTAGGGGAGATGACATCATCACATGTATAAAGGAGAACTAGAAGAAGAAGTTGTAAGGATACATGAGCAAGGGGGTTCATTCAAGTTGGAACACCACGAAGTTGAGAGGGTGGCTCTCGAAGTAGTCACCGTTATGGGGGAAAATCTCACTCCAAGCAAGTCATTTTGGGATGGTTTAGTTGATCAACTCACTATAGACCACTATAAGCATATCCTTTAGTGATGAGGGAGCCATGGCATTCCCTTCCATTGCCCTACACAATATAAGAAAGGTGTTACACTTCTTTCTCTTTAAGGATATTGACTCATTTCTATGTTCCTCACCATTATTTTACTTTTGTGACAATTTGGAAAACTATAACTATTTGGCTCTAAAACAATCAATACCCATCAATGACCCATATTGAAGGATTTCTAACTTGTCCACTCTTTGTACTTATTTATAGCCTCATAGGTTCCAAAGGGCGGTAGAGTTAATACACCTCAATATACTTTACCACTCAAATTCGTATAGAGAGATTGGTTCCTTCCACTCTTGGTACATATGTATAGCCTCACAGGTTCTTTTCCAAAGGGAGGTACAGTTGGTACACCTAAATATATTTTATCACTCAAATTGTTTGAGAGGGAGAGTTCTTACACCTCAATATACTTTACCACTCAAATTGTTATGGAGAGATCGGTTCCTTGTCCCACAAACAAGGGGCTCTAATGGATGAATTCACCTTGCCACAATCAAAGGACTTCCTTACACCAATTTGATTGTTTCACAATCAAGAGGCTCTCATGCTGGTAGTTGGTTTTGATTTTATATTATGAATATTTTTTCATCCCATTATTATAATTAATAAACAATAAATGAAATACACAACCTCAAATTAAAAACTCTAAATATAAAACATTGATAATAAATTGGCATGCAATAAGAATAAAACAGAAAATATATTAGGTAAAATGAAATATTTAATTTATTTAAAAACTTTAAATTGCACAACTAGCTAAACCCATTTCATGCACCACTCTATATATATAATTTTCTTTTCTTTAGCAAAATTCCCTATAGGGAGTCCAGTCATGCTCGTGTGGAGGACATGATAGATGTTAAATATATTAAATGCTTCATATATATAATGTGGTTCTATGAATGGACATAACGAACTCCCTTTCTGGTCGGTTTGAAATTACGTTTCCCCACATCTGCGCATTATATATTTAACTGTACTTTCATATTTGACCTAACGTAGTTCACTTTTGTGTTTGCGGTAAAGCTTCGGGTAAACTCGAAGGATTTCGAAATTGTTGTGTTTAAAGTGCCCTAATGGAGACTGTTCCAAAGGATGTCGTTCGGCAGTGTTTGCTAAAAGTACCTTACACATCACACGATACGCTGAAAACTGTGTGCAACAGCTGGGAGGCTATGGTCCGTAGCCCTACGTTCTATGCTGATAGGAAGAAATGTGGGACGAGCGAGCATCTGCTTTGCTTGATTCAAAATGATATGAATGAAAGAGATATGAATCCCGTTTTCGTAGTAACCATATACGACCCCGTGAAGGGCACCTGGGAAAGGTTACCTCCAATTGATGATCCCCAGACTAATGGAATACAAGTATGGTGTCAGTGCGTGGCTGTGAATCGGAAGCTACTTCTCATAGGGAGAATCCGTCCGTCTGATACAAGTTTGATGAAGAGTGTCGACATTTATGACTTTGAATCTGCCAGATGGAGCCGCGGAGCTGACATGCCGACACCTCGATTAAACTTTGCGTGCTGTGTTTCTTCTTCCACCGGACTTGTCTACGTCGCTGGCGGTGAAGGCGAGCATGACCCCCGTCTTGCATCTGTAGAAGTATATAACGTGGAGACAGACAAGTGGGAAATTTTGCCTCCTATGCTCGAACCGCACGGCTTTGCATGCCGCGGTTTTTTCATGGATGGTAAATTAATGGTGTTAGAGGAATTCGAGCGTGGAGAAGTATTCGATCCGAGTGAGGGAACCTGGAGAATGACGGCACATGTGTGGAACACGAGGTTAGAAACATGGAGAAGCCGTGAGGTTTGTTCTTTTTGTGGGGAGTTGTACTTGTTCACTGAACAACAGGTAGAGAAGTATGATGTTGAGAAGGACGTTTGGAGTGTGGTAGCTTCCTTTCCGAATCCCCTCGATATTCTTTTCTTTAAGTGCTCTACACAGTGGCGTGACCAAATTTTTTTCAGCGCTTTTGGCGCCCTAGGAAAACACATCTCTTATCTGTTTAATCCGTCAACCAGGGAGTTCACTGAAGTTACCGCTGATGGTGCGGAGTTAATCATATCTGCAGCAACCGTGGAGATTTGAATGTAATATTTAGATTCACAGAATTGTCACGACTAGCTTAAGAATTTGATGTGAAATGATGCGTCATCAATAGTTTTTTAAATGAAGCATCTTCTGTGGTGTGTGAAGCATCTTATGTGGTGTGTGGGGTTCAAGTCTAGATTGTTAAATTTTTAGTTTATTTACTTTTTAATATTAAATTTAGTGAAATTTGTGTTTCATTTTCATATTAATATTAGTCTTTTTTGTTTCATATGAGTTTGAAGTAGAGATTTTCTATTTTTAGTTTATTTTAAGTATTTAATTGATATGTTAAAAAATTAATTTAATTTAATTGTTAACTTTATTTTCTAGAAATATAGTCAAATGAATTAGCTTTAAAATTTGTTTTATATAGAGGAAAGGCCTTTTGGAATAATTTTGTAGTTGTAAAAATATTCTTCATCCAATAAATGATTAGTGGAGTTAGAAATTAGTTAGAGTGGATATTTTTTTATTCAATGCCACATTACATCCTTGGTCGTATCCCCTACTAAGAAGCAACATAATCAAAATACAGAACAATAAAAATACAAAATGTGCCAAATGATAAGGAATCTCTATTCATAAACGAAAGTTTGGCATATGTGTCCCTAATAGTTAATGTAAGAGGATATAATTATTGCCACAATGTAGGTCCTAATGAGATCTTGATGAACTACTTAATGCAATGTACCCTAATGGTTGTGCCCTAAGATATACTCATGTCTCATTACTTAATTTAGAATGTAGAATCCATCTTGACCATTTGCTTCCACAACGACCATATGCCAAGTAGGTAGCATTTTTCTGAAATATGAGATGGATATAGGAGTGTTGTGCATGGTTTCTTGTATCAAAATGATTTTGGGTTGATTTGCGAAGAAAATATTCTTGAGGGCTAAATATTTTGGCCAGCCCCCAACCCCCTTATATTCATGGATAGGATGAAGGTCATTTCGAAGGCTTCGTAGCCACACTTGCTCTAAGAGGCCTATCTTCCATCATATCAATGATAGGCACATCAAATAAAGAAAGATTTCGAACTCCTCTGCCAACACCATCCCCCCTTCCTCTGAAGTGCCTGCTACCCCTATTATTTTTCCTTCTTACTGTGATGTTTTTTGGAGAGTTTGGACTGATTTGTGGGGAGGATGGCTTCCCTAGCTTATGAATGGTTAGGGGATCGAGCTCAACGGATTTCTTGCTGAGAAGGTAGTCTAGGTCACTACCAGTCGAGTTTCACGGGGATGAGATAGGGGAATTTAGAGGGGTTGCCAAGACCATAGGTTCTTTACCTTTCAGAGATTGAGTCAGTCCCCTTCTCGGCGAGGGAGAGGAAGACGAGACTAAGGTGATATGAGAGTCTTCTTTGAAGGAGTTGATAGATTTGGGAGCCAGAGAGGGGACAAGGAGATCTTTTTCTGTAATAGGATCCATGGGAGAGGGGGGGGGGGGGGGGAAAAGGGGACGGATTCCCTTTTTCAGGAGAATAGAGGGGTCTACTCAAGCTTTCAGGCATATTTCTTTGAAATTGAGTATTAGAAAAGGGAGAGATATGGAATTGAGGAGTAGATTTTTTCTCAGGGGAGGCAAAAAATTGACAATCATCTTCAGGATTAAGAATCCCTTGTAGATTGCCAAAATCCAAAGGAGATGAACTAATAACAGGGGAGGTTTTTTCCATTTTAGAAAAATAAAGTCTCATCCCCCTTTTATTTTTTGCTGATTGATGTCTACCATGAAAAATTCGGTTTTTTGACACAGGGTGATGAGGATAGTTTTTGTGGAGATGTCCTATCTTGTGGTATACTGAGCAGCTAAAAGGGACTCCCCAAAAGTCTAGTCTTTGATTTATCTTAAAATCCTTCCATGATATTTCAATGTGATTG
>APFE030065681.1:0-13710 GCA_000404065.3 Pinus taeda | reverse complement strand
CATAATAAACTGGCAGGAATCTATTTTGATTTCATTCTTTGACTAAAGTTTTTCTTTTTTTATATATTGACATTCAAGTCGAACCGGAAGGAGAGTTCCTAGTAGAGCCAATGGGTATACTCGATTGGAGAGAAGTAATGCTATGGAGACGAGTTATCACCCAAGTTAAAATTTAGTGGCAGCACTTTGGGCCTGAAGAAGCCACCTGGGAAGATGAAAGGACCATGAGGGAGGTTTATCCACAGTTATTTCTCGTAGAGGAACATCAAGACGATGTTCAATCTTGGTGGGGAGATGTGGTGTCCCCCATAAATGTGAATATTTATTTACTGCATTTTAAACAAATTGAAACTGATTTAAGTTTATATAAATAGAAATTCAATTTTAATTGTTAAAAGAAAATGGAGTGCCAGAACTTTGGCAAGTAATAATTTGATTTAATTAAATAAGAATGTATTTGTCAAAAGTGTGACATATGTATTTCTCAAGAAACAGTTAGGTTGGGAAGTTACCCAACCCTAACTACACCTATGGAAGATATATCCCAAAAGATCAAGAGGATGAGGGCATCTGCGATCTGGGAGAAGGGAGGAGGAAGTTGAGGAACACCTTACAAAGGAAGATTTAAACTGTGTTGGAAGGAAAGGCAGTGAAGCGGTAGTTAAGTCTTGTCATGACAAGATATCTACTCCTGTTCAAGACTGAAATTCTTGAAGGGAAACCCAAGAACGGGTAGCTCGGGGGGAGACAGAGGGCGCCATAGCGCGAGTCTCAAGGTTGGGAGGCAAGTTAAGATTAAAAGTTTATATTCGGTTCAGCTAGCCAGATAAGTACAATTTGGAAAACCCTTATTAACTGTTAGCAGATTATTCTGTCATTAATGTTAGACTGGGTATGCTCATCTTTTAATCTAGATAAGTAAGTGGTTATTATCTACATATTTCAGTAATTTTGTGCATGATTATGTTGGTTAGATATAGATGAAAACTCTAACTGATAATAAACGGTAATGAGTAAGCCTGTTATAAATAAAATAAAGCTTAGAACTAAGTAAATGAATCAGAACTAATTAAACAAGTAAAGAAGAAATTACAACTAAGTAATATCATAAATCTCAACAACGATTCGAGCAACAAGAGAACTCAAAACATAGAACCTGTGCATAGACTCATGTAGAATAACATCATTTTACAATATCCACAGAAGAAGTAGGTAAATGGTCTCGGCCTATTCGACTTCAGAAAACCCAATAACGAGTATAGGAGGAAAAGGCTTAGCCCTGTTTTAGATCAAGAAAAGTCCCAAACTGGGGAAATCAATAAACGGTTACGAAATTTATCATTATAGTAGAAAAGTGCATGGTAACAGCAAGAACCTCAACTATATGACTACATAGCTACTGATACCAATGGAAAGAGAAAACTTAAATCTCGGTCTATCTTAACCAAAAAAACAAGTAGAAAGACAGAGATCTTTTACCACAAATACATTGGGAAAATTTATATAATTTTACAGTGTAATTATCTGAGAAAAGCTCTGCGGAACCTCTGCAAGGATTCTATTAAATAACCAGTAGATACAGTGACAAAAATTGGAAGTCCTTTCCTAGATAGGGATGAAATTATACATTTTTATACATAGCCAAGACCTTAGGCCGATGTAAACAAAAATATGCAAGCAATTTAGAGAAACCATAGGCCATGAGTCAAAATTAAATAAATACACAGGACCAAAAGATTGGCGGAAAACAAATTCGTCTCTCTCAGATTAAGAATCCTGTTCGCATACTTGTTGAAATGAGTAAGAAGGATTTGGAGAGTCAATACTCGAAGCTAAGCCATCAGGTCCTGAACTTGAAACCCCTGTCAACACAATTGATTAGGAAAGCTATCTTCTGGAAGGAGAAAAACAATTTACATGAGAAATGAAAACAATTGCTCGAAGAAAACTTACCTGGACTGATGAAGAGCTCCTCAAGCATCCCTTTGACAGTACAATTAACCATTATAGAGAGTTGTGGGCAAGAAAAGGCGTTCAGAATAATGGAGGGGCCTCAACAAAACATTTCTGCACACAGGTTAAAAGAAGACAAGGACAAGAGCTTACTCACAGAGAAAACCTCGATTCGAGAGCTGGAGCCGAACCTACAACCAGGAAAATGCAACAAGAAAACCCTTTCCGAGCCCAGCTAGTGCATAAAGTCGCATGCATCAACCACCACCGTCCGATGCGCAACAACAAGGAGAGCCCTTGATGTGGCACAATGAACCATGCAACAAGGAGCCAACTGTCCACCACAAAGAAGTATCTAGAGGGAGCAACTCCTTTCCCCTAGGCAAACAGTCATCCTCCATTTAAGTCCACCTTAAACAAATGGTACCAGCGCGTAGCCGACCATAACCCAATTAAATATATGATAAATGCAATCGACTGTAACATAGGAAGCCTTATAAAGGGATTAGGGGAATGAACAAATGACACCGTCAAATTTGTAATGATTATAGAACTTTAATAAATTGCCTTGTAACCTGATAATATTTGTATGTACTATGAATATAATTCTACATGCATAGAGATTTTATGAATTAAACTATATTACAATAATTCATTAATCATAGTTTTGATAATAAATTGTTGATTATATTATATAATTCTTTTACATAAGTTCATGACAAAAAACTTTCCATGTTATTGTCTTCTGAAATTAATAAATTCAACATATTAATTTTATGATTTTCATATCAAAACATCTTTAAACAAATAATTTAAGTAATATAATTTTTTAAAACAAATAATTCTATTTACTTATAATAAACTATTTACCTATTTATTACATTTCCAAAATAAACTATTCCAATATATAATAAACTAATATTTATATATTATAATATACTTAATTACATACATAAACCAATAAATAAATTTGATATTATATTTACAATAATTAATTATTTATTTTCAAAATATTTTTTTCAACTTTCTTCTTTTATAAACAATTGTTATATTTATAAATAATAAATATATAATTACAGTAAATAAACAAATAATAATTTTTTTTTCATGTTTGCAATAAAAGAAATTACAATGGTAATAAATATGTCATTCCAGCCATGTGTTTTTTTTGTGCAACCTTCTTCTCTGTAAATGTCATTCCAACCATACTTATTTGTTCAACCTTCTTCTCTATTTTTCGTCATGTGACACACAATAACGTGGATGTCATTCCAGCAATGCCTATTTGTTTCAACCTTATTTCATTTTTCTCATGTGACACCGAATAAAGTGGGAAAATGTTGATTATATTTATGTGAAAATAATTTAGTATATTTATATTTATATATTTTTTTTATTTTATTTTAATTTTAAATTTAAATTTAAATTAAATAAAAATATAACTGATTGTTAATTTATTAGGAAAAGTAATAAATTATATGAATTAAATTGTCATTTAAAATGGTTTATTTTAGTTTGTGAAAAGTATGTTTTATTCTTACCTAATGTATTTGAGTTTTAAGTTATTGATTTTTTTTTTGAAATATGAGTTATTAGTTAATTAAAAGTAATTGGTATAATATATATGTCTATTTTGAAATAAGGTATTTATAATCTTAATTAGTGTTTATTTTGAAATGGCATTGTTTATAAGTGAGATTTTTTGAAAAGTTTTCTGGTTTATTTTCTGATCTAATTTGTCTATAATCTAGTAGGGATTCATTGAAATCACAAGTTTGACTGGTGAACCCTTTACAATCGAAGTGGCCCGGGGTTTTTGAGGGTGTTGAATCTATATATGCAATCAAAAAACCAATTTAAACAACACAAATCAAGATTTGACCACAATTTTTTTTGTCCGATTCTAGCCATAAATTTGCCACAAACTCCAAGAGGTCTCACTTATAGACAACTCAAAATGAAAAAGGGCTTTTATAATTTTATTTAATTATGCCAATACAGGTGCCTTTTGAAATAGGGCTTCTAGAATTTTTATTAGGTAGATGGTGGGGATTCAACTTCCACATAATTTTCTAGAACATTTTTAGTAGTAGTCACAAATTAAAGGTTGAGATTTATCTCAAAAATAGTTGTGTCATTTTTACTTTTTTAATTTAATTGACTAATTAAAAAAAGGTCATATAAACAAGCGTTATATGAAAGGTTTGATGGATTTTTGAACCTGTGGTATTGATAAACCATGATATTGTTATTTATATATTAAAAATCTCCATTATCGAGTAGGAGTGAATCTCCATAATTAAATATATTGATTATATGTTATATATATATATATATTATATATTTTATTTTTACTATTTTAATATTATATCTTAGTCCAAAACCAATAATAATGTCAATTTAATAATATTAAAAAAAAAACCCCTGGTCATTATCAATAAATAACTTTTCAGCGATAAAAAACATATCATAAAACTTGCAGGCTAACTCATCAATTTAAACATATCTCTACAAAAACTTATATACATTTTAACAATCTAATTTAATTATCCATAAAAATTAATATTACCTTTTATCAAATTTAACCTCGTCTCACAATAACTATATATATTATATTAATAATATTATTTTAATTCTATAAACAAAATAATCAATACTACTTCATCCATTTTATATTGGAATTTATGGTAAGTACCTTATTTACAGGCGAAGAGATCAAATAAAGAATTTGAGATAAAATACCTACCATCATTAGTTTGGCATTAATCACAGACTTTTTGTAAATGTATTTTATATGTAACATTGCAATATTGCAACTTATATAAAATTAAATAAAAATAGCTATATAAAATGGTAAACATCTATTATGTATATAATATTGTATTATCTAATTGTAGCTCAAATTAAATTAAATATAAATATTACATTTTTCGATTAATTAAAATGGGATCATTTATGAAGAGTTTGGTTTTATTTAAACAAAAGACCTTCCATTACATAAATATGGTATTACAATTAATATAATTTAAAATAATATTGCTTTATCATTTAATTTAAAATAATTATTTGACATCAAAGTAGCATTCACGTGGTTAGTTTTTTAATAAAAATAATTAAATAGCATATAAAAATTGATTGGGCAAGTTTTTATATTTGAAGCATTTGTGTCATCCATGCTATATTTTTTAAATAATATAATATATATTTTATATATATTTATTATATATATATTTTAAATGTAAAAGTTGTTTTCATAAGGTTGGATGTTGTGTTCATTAGGCATTTGTTACGATTCTTATTAATAGAATTGGTAAGGAGTTAAATGAATGAGTGGGTTAGTTCCTATAAATTATCTCGTAAAGTCAAGTTGCATTCATATGCTTTGTATCTTTATTTGTTTAGAATATAGACTTTCTTGATCCATTGGATTTTGTTTTTTTGTCACACCAAATATCTTATGGAATCAATCTTCCTACCGGTTGGTTCCTTTGAATTGAAATTTCAACTTTATTAACTTCAACATCGAGCATCGTCAATTTAATTGTTTGGAAAAACTATTATGCTGAAAAAAATGACATAAGTTTTTTCATTTCAATTTTTTTTTTTTTTTAATTAATGGGTAAATGGTTTTTTAAACGGTAATTTGTTTATTATATATATTTATTTTTTATAATTTTGTATATGATATGTAAAATTATATGATTAATAAGTTTTTTGTTTTTGTTTGTCAAGTGGGAAATCAAATTAAAGCGTTAGCTTCAAAAATTTGAGGTTATATATACTTTTTATGACTATAGTGTTTGTTAAACAAAAATGATAATAAATAGATTGTCTAAACCTGTTACAAGAGATGAAAATGAAAAAAAATTGAGATTGCATAGCAGCTATTGTCTTGAGTTGTCTGGCTTGGGGTCTGCTAGGAAACAACCTCACTCCCAGGGAAATGGTTGTTATTGCACTTGCTGAAGATGATGTTTATATTTTGATTATGCCATCCAATTTGTCTTCCAAATCTGCTAGCTTGTAAGCATTTTCTTGTTGAGCATTGTTGTTGTTTATGAGGATGTGCCCTAGAAGAAATTTTATATTCCAATAAATTGGTTCCATGTATGTAGCCTGAAAATATCGAGCGAGTGGGGGTACCTAGATTAGGGTCTAGTCCCTAGTCTCAGCTTGAACATGGTGGTCAGGAGTATAATGATGTTCTCAATAACTTCTATTCTTTCAATTTCTTAGCAGACAATCTTAGGGATGTACTGCTCGTAACGAGCCATGGATTCTCTTTCTTGCACCCATGATTTCAATTGAGAGATTGACGCCATATGGTTGGCAGTCAGAGAGGAAATAAAGAGATGACCCTTGCCCCTTCTTCTACGAGAAACCATATGTCTTCCACAAGTCATAGTAATATAGGGAAGTCTGGAGATTCAGGTTTCACAACAAGGGGAATGAATGGGGATGGGAAAGATATTAGTTTTGGAATTTGGAGAGTCAAGACCGTGCAAGCAGAGGTGGAGGAGTGGGAGAGAGGCTAGCAGGGGAGGAATTGACGAGAGAGCATAGGTTGTGAGGAATTTATGTGAGTGTAGAAGCAATGGGAATTGATGCGAGAGCGAAGGCTATTGGGATTTTCTGTGGGGAGGGAAATTGAGAGGATTAAGTGTGAGCTGATAGGGGCGAGTTACAAATAATTAAGGATGGCTAGAAGGGCAATTGAAATTGAAATATTTACAAAATTTATACCAATCCATAAACCAAAGAAGTCAAATATGGCCCAACCAAACATAAGTCTATGTGTATGAAACATAATTAGATTGAGAATAGGCTTACCTGGGATGCCAAGAAACTTATTACAAAGTTGGCAACCAAAATAGTTACGTGCATTGAACGAAATTCCCAAATAGCTCTGCATGATCTTGATATAGGTACAGGGGACTCTTAGTTCACTCAAATTTTCTAATACCAAGGGTTTTCTTATAGCCAATGGTTGAAGTGCACCTATAATTATATAAGAATGCAACACACTACTTAGAAATGATGTTTGAATTGCGTAGTGTGCCAATGATCTTGCAACGAAGGACTCCCATGGTTGCCACTTCCCAGGAGGATTGAGCTAAAGTGTTCTGGCTATGAGTAGGGGCCATCATTATGGTATAAACATTTGATGCCCCCACCATCCACCATGAAACTGTCCTATGTGGCTTGGTACCTACATGGTACTTTGCATAATGTCGGAGCTTGGATTTTGTATTTGAGCGAGCCTTTGAGGTGACCAACGTGTTAACTGCTAGCAAGATAGCTTGCATGTCGTAGTACCTATTTTTATGAACGATCATGATGTTAGAACATGAAGGGAAGGCTCATGTTAGTGCAACCTCTGTTGGGTGTATTTAAAAATAAATAAAATTATAATTGTCATAATATTAGTGAAAATGTCAAAAGTAGGTAATGTAATTATTAAAATCATCAAATTTGATGAGTTGTTATATTTTTAGATTCCAACTTTGATTGTGAAGGAGGAAGATTGTGTGATCTAAGTGGTTGTTTGGGATTATCTTAGAAATGATCTTGATATTGATAATTTATTTATTTATTTTGATTTTCCAATACATGATTTGAGGTCTTTTAATTTGATTCTTTCAAGATTTGATACTTTAGAAAGAACATTGAAGCTTGGCTATAAATTATATTTCCAACAAGTCAAAGAACACAAAATAGAGTAACAAAGTTATAAAACATGATCTCAATAAGGTTCCCCTTTTCCCCTACATATCAACATACACATGCATCCCTAACTTCAAGTAGCATTAGGATACTTGCATCTTAGGAGTTTTGGTATTATGATAAAATATAATATTGAATTCTTGTTACATGCTTTATATGAATGAGTGCAATAACCACATCTCTTCTTAAAGATACTTACAACCTTTTTAGTTATGGTATATATACATCATTTCTCATCATTATATGAGTTCATAGAATTTGGGTTTCACTATAATTTATATTGTCTTTTTCAAGTTAATATTATATTTCATTTCATTCTCAACGTAGTTCATGTTAGTATATATAATTGTTAATAAAGTTAAAGGATATAAGAAACTTCCTATTGAGAAAGAGTTTAATTCAGAACCAAGGGTGGTATTAGGTTTCATGTAAAGGACAAAGATTGGATGACACTAGAAAGTAGGGAAAATTTTAAGGGTTAAATTTAATAATAGGCTAATTTTACATTATTATTTTTCTCAATTCCCCATTTTTAAAAACAATTTTTTTACCCAAACTCTATAGGATAGACTTATTTTACTTTAAAAATCACAAAAAATCCCGAAAACTATTTAAAATCCTTAATGTTTTAAATCTTTACAAAAATATTGTTAAAGGTGTTATGCCTAGCATCTTAAGAATTAGCAATATTCACTAAGGTTTTTTCACTTAAGATAATTATAGATTCTTCAAAATTTTCCTTGCTAGGAAACATATGGCCCCAAGGTGAGATGTTATTAAAAAGCATATGAACTCATTAAAAGTACCCATGGTGGTGACCACAAGGAACACTAGATTTCTTGTGGATATTATCTAAAGCTAAAATCGACTTTTGGTTCTAAACTAAGACCTCAAACTACTTTTAATTGGGTAAGAACTTTTCTTACTAAAAAATAAAGAAATATGTTAATAACTCAAGATTTAGAAAGATCTTGCAAGAATGACACTCTGTCATCTTATAGACCATTAATTAATTATTTTAAGTAGCATAATTTTTCTTGAATAATAATAATAAATCAACCTTCATTCATAGTTAAAAACCAATAATAACTATCATCCCCACACATTAACAATTAAACTATAAAAAAATTTACACCTTCCAACCTGATAGTTAGAAAATAGACCCATACAAAATTCCAATAATGTTTAAAGGGAAGGGAGAGTGGGTAGGGTATCAATCCTTCCCTACACTCTCATATTATATCATATTCGTTAATGAGACGTGTTTTTAGCTATTATCATCTCTTGGACTATATTCGATTTTATCACATGGAATCTCTAGCAAAGTCCTCGAGCACCAAACATTGATAGAAGCTTTTGTCCATAAGATAGAACCTTCCATTAATTTTAAATAATTAAGACACAATGAAAGCTCATGAAATTGAAATGGCATTCCATGAAGGGCCATCGTAGAATATTAGGCCAAAGTATTCATCATTTCCCTCAAGGAACAGTTGATACAACCACAATTGACTAGATAATTGCATGCACTTTTAATGATATACACGGTTTGAATAATGAAAAACATGTACTGTTGGCCTATTTCTGCATTATTTATTTTTCTAAAGTTAATCATTTTGCATTCACTTAAATAAGGTTATTGGTTGTTGATTATGCACCATATGGCTACACTTTGCTTTCACACACCAAACAAAAATTAAGAGTGAATGTACCAAATATATATATATATATATATGTATATTATATTATAATATTAATTTTTATAAAGTGGGTTTAATGTCTTTATCATGTACAAAATAAAAAGAAAACAATAAGCTCCATATAAACATATGGTATTGAATGTTCTGGTGCCTAATTTGTATATTAGTGGTGAAGAAGAGGTGGGAGCTATGTCACTGTGATAAGATAGAGGGTGTGGTAGGGTTTAGGTGTTCTGCAAGCTAAGATTTACAAGGCTGCCTTTAGTTGAGAGGAGAGATGGCATACATGGATAGTCAGAAAGACATGTGGTTTCCTGTTGTTGCTTGACACATTTCATAATGATTGCACGACATAGAGGGGGTATAAGGGGGTTTTTCAAAGCAGCAAGGGAAGGTAGGTAGGAAACCTTGATTTTGACACATTGATACACATAGTTTTTAATTTGAAACCAGGAATTCATTAATAAAAGCCTTTGGCATATTCTGCTGTGGTAAGTTCAAACATCACACTGATCAAGGTACGGTACATGTCATTCTTTTTTTCTAAGTTGGTAAATTTAATTAATTATTTAGGGTAACATCACACTATGACTGCAATACAACAACTCACTTCATTGAGAAACTCTAATTCCTCATAGAGATGAGGAACTTTGATTTGTACATAATTCTGTACAGTCACAAGAATAAATTTAAATATTAATTCAACCATATTCTTGTTGTCGGTGATGTGACCCTAAATCTAAGAGCTTTCCTACCCATTTTCTGCTCATTATCTTTTCCTCCCTCGCACATAATAATAATGTTTACTAAATGAGAAAATACGTGTATAGTCAACCATAATGACTCACATCATTTTTTTACATGTGGGTTGGGTTGGGTTGGGTTGGGTTGGGTTCCCTAATAATCTATTCATTTGATGAACACAATCATATGCAAATGAGTTGACCATGTATTTGACTTGTAGTTCTATGAACCCCAAAACTAATGAAATATATTCATTAAGCATTACTTGTATGGGCTAAGGCTATGCAAGCCCCCAATTGAGTATGAGTTAAGTTTGGGTTTATTTTATTTTAAATTTTCGGTAAAGAAATGCTAAAAATCAAACATTTTTAAAAGTTTTCTTAAACAATATTTTAATAATAAGATATGAAAAGTGTTTAATACGTGTCGTAGAAGTTTTTTTTTTATACAATTTAATATAATAAGGGGTTTTGTTTTTTGATGTGTTAATTTAATTCAATATGTAATTTATAATAAATATAATTATTATATTATATATAATAAATGATTTAAAAATCAATAGTTTTTAATAAAAAAATTCCAATAGAAAAGTTGATTATTTTTAATTTTTTTAAACAATGTAGGGGATGAATTTATTTTTGATTATTAAACTTGTTTTGATATCCAAAGTTGTAAATTTGTTGTTTTCAGTTTTAATTAAATGTATGAAATTTTTTTAATATTTGTAGTAGAAGCTTTTACATTATAATATAATAAAGATGTTTTATATATATATAGATATAGATTAGAGGGATTTATAATTGGGCCAGTCTAGAACTCATGTGACATGGGGTTGATTTCGACAACTAACACTATATCTCTAGGTGAACCATACCACTCTTGGCACGTGACCATAGGTAAACTCAAGGGATTTGAACTTGAAATCTCATGGTACATAACAGTTCATTTTCATAGTGATTGCTAATTGTGCTTCCCCTGGGGCTAATCTTTCATTATATATTATTTAAAAGTGGTACATCAATATTCATAGGCACAAAGCCATACAACAATAATTACTAAGGCATTATAGTTCATCATGTCACTAGTGGAGATTGGAATATGGGTAGGGAAAACAACAACCATTCTACCCAACCACCAGATATATAAAAAGATAGATATGATGATGATTATTATTATTATTGTTTATTCAAATTACAATGTTTATTAAACCTTAAAAAAACTAAGAAATTATTTAGATTTATTTAGAATCTTATTTTTATGCTCAAAAAGCATTATGAAAAGTGTTCCAAGATCCACACAGTTCTTATGACTTAGTAGGTTACGAAGGTTGGTATTGTGATAGATATTTTGAATATGTGAACTAATTTAAGTATATGCAAGGCAATATAGGAGAAAGTGATTCTCATTTTCAACCCTCTTAGTATCACAAAGATAACATATTTTTGCATCCCACAATGTAAGATAGATATGATAATTGAGGATGATGATGATGAGTAATGTTTATTTAGATTAAAATTGGTTTATTAGACCTTAAGAAAGCGAAGAGATCACTTAGATTCCTTTAAAATCTTATTTTGTGCTAAAAAAGCATTAAGAAAAGTGTTCTAAGATCACCATGCTTATGGTGACTTAGCATGTTAGGAAGGTCGGTATTGTGATGAATATTTTGAAATTGAAAACTAATTTGAGTATATGCAAGGCAATCTAGGAGAAAGTTCTCTTCATATTCAACACTCTTAGTATCACACTGATAACATATTCTCCCATCCCACAGCGTTTTGGGAATTGTCTAATGCCCAACTTCGCTATGTAGGTCATGGAAGTAGGTTCAAATTTTAGCAACGTTGTTTCTCTTCTTTCGCTAATTAGAACTGAGAGATACTTTTGATCTTCTAAATTAGAGTTGATCATTTCCTTGTAGTACCTTAGCTTCTTTTATCTTCTATTTCTTCATTGCACCATAGATTCTCTTTAAATTTAGAAGTAATAATATTTTTAATGTATCGATATTTTCTAAAATCACATCTTCTTGTATTGTCTAATGATTTAGCCAAGACGTGGCATCTTCATTCCATACTTGCTTGACACACTAATGGTTTTGGCTAAAGTTTGAAGCAATTTTTGGGAGCCTCTTATTGTCCACATTGTTTATCTTGTTCTTGCACGTTAGTTACCTAATCATGGTCATGCACTCAATGGGACTAAGGCTTGCTTCGATAAGGAGGATAGTATAAGTTGTATTGTCATTAATTTTGAGATTATAAGTTATAAAATTCTTTTGGATCTGCTCTATCTTTTTGCAAGAATTTCTATAGAAACCACATCCATAAGCTTCACTTTTGTATAAGACAATAAGAGTGATAAGAATATCAAAGAGGAGATACATCTAAAGGTTTGCTAAGTTGAACTTGTTTTCAAGTCCATAGTAAGCCTTCTACCCTCCACTTATCATTTTATCAACACAATCATTTTAATTGAGATTTTGATGAATATCAATTCCATGGTATTTTTATGAAGTACTTTCTCCAAGCTATTGTCATCATAGGCAAAAGTGTCATAGGTAACCTTTGTGGATTTGATTATCACGATCTTTGTTTTGTCAATATTCAAAATCATATCCATATTAAGACAAGATTTCTCGAGGATTCTTAGTTGCATACTATGGCCATACTGATTCTTTTCCATAAGAACAATATCATCAACATAAATAAGAAGGATGATGACTATACCAACAAGAGTCAATCCAACACAACTAACATCTTCCAACAAAATATTCTAACTTATCAATGTATATGTTGCATGTGTTAGGGGATAGGGGACAACCTTGCTTGAATCCTATGTTACAATTAATTTCTTCCGACTAACCCTTAGTATTCCTAAAGTTGGAAATAACACTCTCATAAAGCTTTACGTCAACAACTTTCCGGTTGAAAGAAACTTTTAACTCTTCGAACACATTCCAAATTTTGATCCTTATTATAATCTCAGAATATTTTCTCAAATCAATGAAACAAGAAAGGAGAATATTTTTAGTATTGTGACACTTCTCCAAAATGAGTTGAAGTAGGACAAGATGGTCCATAATTGAATGATAACCTCTAAATTTAGCTTAACCTTTGGCTATTTTTCCATAGTTTTCAAGCTATATGTTGATCATTTTTATAACATAGCTAACATGGGGCTAATTATAACGGTCCTATAATTAGAGGGATTAACTTCATCCTCACTTTTAAAGATAAAAACAATGAGGCTTTGAGTCCATGGTTCAAGGAAGCCCTGTTTGGCTGCTAAATTGAAGAGCTTATGTATGTGAGGGGTAAGGATAAACACTCCAATTTTTAAGATCTCAACTTGGTAGCCTTTGACATCCTTAGCTTTCCTTTTTGCAAGTCACTTAACCCCAAACTTTATGTCTTCTATAGAAAACACTTCATCCTCTATAGAAACATTTGGAATGTTGTCCACAAAAATAGGGGACTCATAAAGATTTTTGAGGTAGGAGCTCCAACCTTTCAGGGGAATCATATTAGTTTATTTAATGAGTCAAAATTACCTCCAAAATCTCTTAAGATCTAGCTTTGACAAGTGT
>APFE030065665.1:0-10984 GCA_000404065.3 Pinus taeda | reverse complement strand
AGAGATAAGGATTTGCGTAGATCTAAGAAAGTTTAACAATGCTTGCGTTCATGATCCTTTCCTGACACCGTTTACTAACGAGGCATTGGAAAATGTGGGACTCCAGGAGTCCTACTCATTTACTGATGGGTTCTCTAGGTATCATCAGGTCAATATTTCACCAGAAGAAAGGAGTAAAACAACCTTTGCGACGAAATGAGGGTGTTTTCAGTACACAGTGATGCCCTTCAAACTCAAGAATGCGTCAACGATATTCTCTCACATAGTCATCACGACGTTCAAATAATTTATTCAAAAATTATTGGAGGTATATTTTGATGATTGGACATTGTTTGGGCTAGTAAAGCACCACGTAGCCAGTTTGCGCTTAATGTTGGATACGTGCCGAAGGTATTAGATTGCGTTGAACCTGAAGAAGTGCTTGTTTTGTGTCCCCTTTGGAATTTTGTTGCGTCATGTGGTATGCAAGAAAGGACTCATGTTGGACCCTACCAAGATCATGGTAATAATCAATTTGGAAAGCCCCAAGGAGTGTCAAATAGTTGCGTGCAACATTGGGCCATACTGGGTATTATCGGAAGTTCATCAAGGCTTATGCTCAGATTACCATGTCCATGGAGAAGTTGCTAAAGAAGGATGCTACATTTTGTTGGGATGAAGAATGTCAGCATAATATGAATGTCTTGAAGGAAAAAATGGTCACAACAATGATATTGGTCTTCCCGGATTGGAAGAAAAAATTCCATGTGCATGTTGATGACTCATGTATTGTGTTGGGAGTAGTACTGAAACAAGATGGTGAAGGGGATATGGATCATCCTATAGCATTTATGAGTAAAAATTTGTGAAAATCTAAAAATAATTATTCAACAACATAGCACGAAGGATTAGCTATGGTGTACATGCTCCAAAAATTTAGACACTATCTATTGGTGGACATTTCAAGATGTACACAAACCATTCTGCATTGAAGTATCTAGTCAATAAGCCTGTGTTGGGGGGGGGGGGGCATATGCAGATGGCTATTGTTATTCCAAGAATATTATTTTGAGGTAATTATAAAACCAGGAAGGTTGAATGCAAGACCTGACCATCTGTCACATATTGAGACAGGAGAAGAGCTTACTAATTTGGAGGAAGGGCTTCCTGACGCGCAGCTCCTTGTGGTGCATGTAGTGAAGGACCAACTTGTAGATATTATCCATTTTTTAACCACAAGGACAGCTCGAGAAGGCTACACCAGTCAACAGAAAAAAAAAATGGAGGCAACAAAGCAAGCGGTCCATTAGTTGGCCGAGAAGCGAAGGAAGGAGGCCGCGGAGAAGGCTCGACTAGAAAAGGAGCAACAGTAGGTTGAATAGGAACAACGTGACTCTCAGTGGAGTGGTAAATCCCCTTGGTCATAGATCGAGGAAGAGGAGAAGTCAGAGTAAGGAGGTGGTGGAGATGAAGAACAGAGGACTCCATTCTGGGTGAAGAGGTACAGGGAACATCAGAAGGAGGGGCCCCAGAAGAAGTTGAAAGTGATGAAGCCACTATTGGATTCCATCACACTCACAGAAGGAAATCTCGATGAGATCATAGATAAAGTGCATGACACCACAGCGGAACTATTGTAGCAGTTCTAACAAAAACACCTGTAGTCGCTAGGCACTCTTTAGAAGGATATGCGCGATCTGCAGATCCAGAGTAGTAGGATACAAGTGGGTGCAAGGTAGGTGAGCACCACACAGACGAGCTTGGAACCAGGGACCACTCAGGATACAAATATGGTCAGATGATTCGACCTCTAGGAAGTCGTGCTACTCGAAGGGTCTTTGAGAGTGAAATCAACTGATGACAAGGCCATCGTGAGTACTCTGAAGAACATCGGCCTCAACCTCACATCACTCCCCAATGAGTATCTTCACACATTGCAGACAAGTGTGACAATGGAGCTAAGGGAATGGGAGCAACGTGCTCTCAACTTAATCAACGAATACTGGGTGAACAATGAGAAACTATTCGCTAGGAAGATAGAGGCCTTGAAGGAAAAGGAAACAATCTAGGCATAGAGCACCCAACTCGCGGTCGTGGTGGCAGAGGCATGCATGACAGTGTCGTAGTTTCACATGCCAAAGGAGGCACCGCTTGAGGCCAAGATTAGGAAGCTTGCAACAGGTGTCTATGATGCCAAGGCAGAGGTGGTCAAAGTTCAGTTTGAGCTGAACATGAAAATCATAGAACTAGACCTCAAGTCATAGCCATCGACCCCACCAACAGTTAGGGAACAATGTGAAGCTGTTGTTAAGGATGGAATAGCTATTGTTGATTCCATAGTATTGGACTTCACAATGTTGTTTTAGCAGGCCATGGAAGTAGTGACGACCCTATAGGAAGAGCCCAACCTTTAAATATTAAAAATAGAGACCTGCAAGCTTCAATAACAATACAACAAAGTGTGGGTGATGGCACTCATAGTGGCTACAGCGCAGTGCCTTGCCAAGTTGTAGGAGGGGAAGCAACTCCTTACACAAGTGGAAGTCGCGCAGAAAAAATAGGCAGTCCTTAAGGTGTAGTTGGATACTTGGTTGGAAGAAGCCTACCAAGTCTCCACCAACATATAGGAAAAGTTAGCAAACCTACAGCTTACACAGAAGAAGATCAAGCAGGAAAATGAAGGACCAACCACAAAACAACTGGTTGAACTGGTGAAGCAGGAAGCCATGCAGAGCGCGGCTAAAGTAATAGTAGTGCAGGTGGAACTGGGGGATCTTTGCAGCAAGATGTCCATGCCAGCTGAGTGACTTGAGGACAAGTCATGATCTTTGTGTTGGGGGCCTGTTGAGATGGGGTCCCCTCAGTCAAATTTGAGGCAAAAGCGCAAATTGTGATGCAAAAAGATGTAAAGTCTCCGCAAATTGTGGTTGCGGAGGGCGTAGCTAGTTAAGAGTCAAAAAGGGTTTTACCCTTATATTATGTAACTGGAGTCAGATTTTGAGTATCTACCCATGGTCCATGGACCATGGGATTGTATAAATAAGTGTGTCTTAGAGAGTCTAAGGGAAGAAGTTGAAGTTGTCTATGGGTACAACGAAAAGAGTATAGAGAGTTAGAACAAGAGAGTAAGAAGGAAGGCCCTACAGCTGAGTGCTGAGAGGCCTAAAGTAGTGCCCCAGTTGAGTGCATAGACCCCTCCAACTGACTGCGTAGGAAAGTCTTGAGTATGTAAGCTTAACTGAATATCAATAAAGAAGATTGTTACAGAAATTCCTGTGTTTTATCTGTTAACTTCTGTTATGTATGAATGCACTTTATGCTATGATGAATAATGATTTTATGAAATAATGACGTATTTATGCATGACTTTAGTTGATCTATATTACTATCTAAACGCAATTAATGTTAAGTGATTACGCAAAGATTATAAATCTTTTTGTTAAAGTTATCACACACTTGGGTAATTCCGAGTAACTACTGATCTAAGGGTAATCTAAAGCGCATGTAAATAGCTAATTGACTTATTCAGGGTTTGTGAAAGCCAATCGTAGACCTTTGTGGAGGTCTAGAGGCTGATTGAAGGAAGTTACAACAATAGGTTGCAGGAGCACAGAGGTCTATGTGAAGGAAAATCTAGGTCACCAAAAGGAAATCACACTGATCTCTGGGTGTAGAAACTTGGTTCCAGCATCCCCCCATACTACTTCAGGTGAGACTTCAGTCCATGCACTGTGAATTGATTTCGAAAGGGCTAGTAATGTAGGGATTTGTTTGGCGTGACTAACTTTGAACCTAGGTCAGGACCCCCTAATCCAACATCAATCCTTAGAAACAAATACTTTTTCTTAATCGTCACCTTTCTCAACTTCTTGTAATCAATACAAAACTTGAGAGTACCATCCTTCTTATTCATAAACAATACTAGTACACCCCAAGGAAATACACTTGGCCTAATGTATCCCTTGTCAATCATTTCCTTCAGTTGCAACTTCAATTATGTTAGCTCTATAGTGCTCATACTGTAAGGTGCCTTAGATTCTAGTGCTACCCTTGGTACCGACTCAATAGTAAAGTCCACTTCCCTGTGAGGTGGAAAATCTGAAATCTTTGCAGGAAATACATCGTGAAACTATTGTAAAACTGAGTATTTGTTCAAAACCTCTGCATCCTCAACATCCTTACCTTTATCACTAGAAATATGCATTGCAAATAACACACACCCTTTCTTGTAACTACACTTTGCCTGCATAGAAATCACCACTCTAAGTAATGTATCCTTCTTCTTACCCTGTAAGATTCTTTGTTCCCAATTGTCATCCAATCCCTCAATATCCTTGTCATAAAAATTTACTTTGGTCTTGTGAAGGTACAACCAATTGATACCCAAAATCATAATATATGATCCTAATAGAAGTACATATAGATGTGCTGATGTAGGCATATCATTCAACTCAAATGCATAATATATTGCCCAATGATTGACTCTTTTATTAGTACTTGTATCCAACTACACTAACCAAGACTCTGCATGTAATTCATTATTAAAACCACACTTATCCACCAGGTAAGGGTTAACATAACTATAATTAGATCTAGGGTCAATCAAAATAGAAACAACTTGATCACAAAGCTTACTGTCCATCTCGATAATAGATGCCTGGTGATTCACCTGCTTGTTATCCAATGCTTGATAGATCTGAGGAATTCTTTACCCAATATCCCCAACTGCTTGTGCCTCTTGAGCACTATTGATATGAGACCTACCACCATGATTCTACATATAGTCTTTCTTAAGGCACTCCTTACCACATGTCCAATATTGAAACTGTCTCCTACCATCACCTTTGTTTTGTTGTTCTCCTGGCTAAGGTCTAATAAACTTCTTGTAAGGTGCAATATTCTCTTTTTCACCTACATCCTAGGCTCTTGTCCTTTTTGGTCACCATTTACCTTTATTCTTGTATTTCCCTTTCCAACCTTGCTGAGATTATGTCTTACGCTTTGATTAGTAATAACAATGTTTCAAATTCGTAATGAATTCTTCAAGTGATCGAGTCTCATCATACTCAATCTGAGCTTTAAATGCTAATGGAAATCCAATGAAAAATCTTTGAACTTTGGCCTTCTCATCCTTCAGATACAATACATACCTCACCAACTCTAGGAACTTTATCGTATACTTCTCATCGGTCATTGATGCCATATTTAGCTCATAGGATTCCTTGGATTTATTTTATAGTACCTTTTTGATAAGTACTTATTGCTAAAAAGTCTCTTGAATTTATGTCAACTCAATATAAATTCTCTGACTCGCTTCACATATTCCCACTAGATGTCTTCTTTCCCTTTGATGTTTAAGAAACTATTATGGCCTTCATGTTCTCTGTATAGTCATGCAACTTAAATAACTTCTCCATCCCAAGTAACCATGTCTCTATGCATTTTGGCTTCTTCAATTCTCCTTCAAATGTAGGTGGCTTGGCTTTCATGAATTCATCTAGAAAATATCCCTTGTCACTCCTCCTATAAGGATGATAACAAATATGACCATGATACATGTCTAAACTAGAACTAGAATTAAACCTATGTCCATCAACTCTCCTATCTGGTGTATCCAAAAACCTTTCATCTCTGATTGTGCCATCCCTATCCGGCTTGTGCCCACCATGAGACCTACTTCCATATTACCCATTAGTCTTTTCCTCTTGTACATGACTATTTTATGTGGTCCCTATCTCTCCAAGTTTGGAAAACTCTGAAGGATAACTACATTAAACTATGCTTGTTTCTCATGTGCCTAGACGATCCTGTCATTATCTGATTTGCAACTTCTTATTTCTACCTTCAAACTTCTCAATGTGTCTGTGATGTTAGGAGTGTACCCATCACCATTTTTCTCATCCAATCTATAGGGAGAATCTCATGAACTGTAATCCACCATCTTGCTAGCCATCTTTGATATTCTTCTTCTTCTTGTAAGCATACCATGTCAGCTAAACTAAATATAAACATAACCAACATACCTTGAGATAGTTCATTGGAGGATATCTTGTCTGGAAGATCATCCACATTAGCACAATACATGTATAATCGTAATCATAAGAATATACCAACATCATCTCCATCATTATTTAGTTACCATGCATGACAATACAAAATTCATACCATGACCTCATGCACAACAACTATAACCATGATAATGCATGCATACATCCACATAGACAACAAACATACACAACAAATGCATATTCAACTGACATGTATTCATGACAACCATATTCCAACAACAACATCATCAACTTTCACATGTCAACACAACTGCAACACTGACCATCACCATGCATACACATCAAGCATATATACAACCTACATGCATGCATGACAAAAAAACCGAAAGATGATGCAACCTCTTTCTGATACCACTCTATAACACCCTCCTCCCACACTTACCGAAGCTAACCAGTTCATTGGGGTAAATATGTAACGAAGAGTTACTATTATATGACTCAACCCCCTAGATCACCTTAAGGAAGTCGAATCAATACAAAAAAAACCTTATTGACCTTCCCCAGGAGCTACAGGACCCCCAGGGGCTAACGAACCACTCCAGGTGCCCAACCCCTGAGTTAAATTTCTTTTTAACTAAACTAGACCCCCTGTCACTCCCATGACAAGCCATGCATGCAACTGTAACCCTCTAGTCACTCCCGCAATAAGGCCTCCATGAGACTGTAGACTTTTAAAGATGGTTTTGTGCGAGAAACCATGGGATTTAAGCCACTTTTCAGGGCTAGGACTTAGGCCTCTACCCAGAACTTGATGAAACACTTAGAAGTGATAAATAAAAAGAAGAAAATGTCTCTAATGAAAAACTTGAACAAGGACCTGAATTGACTCATCCTAACCATGACAAACATTCTGCTAAACACATCATGAACATGTAATGTACAAGTCATAAATAGACATCGGAACATAGGAATTTCATACTTATCTTAGAATCATCAAGAAGGCTTGATGCCCTCTCACAATATCTACATTATCATCTATGAGGTCATTCATTCATTAACATTTCATCTACTAACAAAAACATGATGAGAGACATAACTCAATATTGTCATAAAACCATGCTTGTAGCCAACATATAACCAGATAAACAACAATAATAGAACAACCATCATAGCCACATAATAACAAGGTACATTTATACATAGAACATAAGAGGAAAATAACTCTTATTAACATATGAAAATCTAGTCAAGTTAGGTGCTTCCACGTATAACCTGACCATAGATTAGGCTAAACCAAATCTTTCTTTCAGTCAATCACCCCCGTGCCATATTCCAAGATGATTGTGGGACTCACAAAAAATTCAGCCATGCTTCTCAGGATTTATCACACATCCCCTCAAACTGGTCAAGGATTTTTAGGCCCGAAGTAAGCGCCTATACAAATAGGATTTACTGTATATCCTGCCATATACTAGTCAAGGATTCCTAGGCCCAAACAAGAAACATACACTCTAGGCTTTATCGCAATCCCACCATTATTGTTCTAAGGATCACTAGGCCCTAAACAAGTATGGATGCCTCCATATCTCTCCACCTAAAATGTGAGGAATTTTCCCATCTCCACCCTCAGGCTTTACCACATACATTAGAGGAAATTGCAGCCTAAAAGTGGCCTTCAGAGGAAAAATAATAAATTAATAAGAAAATAATAAAATAAGAGTTATAAATTTTGGAGGGAAAAGGAGAAAACTAATTTTTTAATTATATTTTTGGCTTATCTCCTTTTAGGTTTACTCAAATTTCATGTGTAGACACTCGATGGATGCAGAACTAAATTCATAATCTAATGAGTACCCATTATACATACTTTTGAGAAGACCCACATTGATAAAAATTAAAGATACTTTAAAAAAAATGTGTTGAACATGTGTTTTTAATGTATCTTCATATTTTTATCAATGTGGGTCTTCTCAGAAGTATGCATAAGGGGTACTTGTTAGATGTGGAATTAAAATTCCACATTTAATGAGTACCCATTATGCATACTTTTCAGAAGACCCACATTGATAAAAAATGAAGATGCATTAAAAAATCATGTTCAACATGTTTTTTAATGTATTTTCAATTTTCATCAATGTGGGTCTTCTCGGAAGTATGCATAATGGGTACTTGCTAGATATGGAATTTAATTCCACGTCCATCGAGTGTCTACACATGAAATTTGAGTAAACATATAAGGAGATAAGCCAAAAATACGATTAAAAAAATTTGTTTTCTTCTTTTCCCTCCAAATTTTATAACTCTTATTTTATTATTTTCCTATTACTTTATTATTTTTCCTTAGGAGGCCACTTTTAGGCTGAAATTTCCTCTAATGTCCCACCTTTACAAATCCATGTATTTCTAGGCCTTTGGGAATTTTCCTGAGACTACTCCACTCAGTTTCGAAACCGTCCAACAATCCAGCCCAACCAAGCAAAAGAACCCCATCACACCATGGTGATTCAGAAATGGAAAGGCAAGGGTAAAAATCACTATCACACCTAAAAAAACCCATGCCAATGACAACAACATAACCAAATACACACATGCATATACCATGCATGCTAAAACCAACAAGGAAATCATACATGCAGCTTGATACCTGCAAGTAATCTCATTGTAGCCTCTTGATCCAACTTTTCCTTGCTTGATCTTTGCTTCCATTTTCTTTTTTGTCCTTCCTTTTCCTTCATTCCTCCAATCTAGGGTGCTCCAATAATACTTTAAGTGTGCAAGAGTATGAGAGAATAGAGAGAGTTGAGAGAGTTCCAAGCTAAAATTGACAAAAGGTTGTGAATTGATCCTCAGAATCCTTTTATTAATGAGGCCTATAATTTCTTCATTTTCCATTATTTTCCCTCAATTTCCTCCTCACGTGAAACTTGTGACCTTTCACCTTCCTTTTCTTCTATTTTCCATTATTTTCATAAATGAATGCCAAATAACATCTTTTCCTTTTCAAAGCCTTTGCCATTTCCCTTTACCCATAATAAACCAAATGAACACCCACTATGATGTTTTTCCCATCATTCAACTTGGAATACATGTCCCATGACCTTGGTATTATTTTTCCTTTATTAACTTTATTACATGAACTTTTAACCCAAGGCTATTACATAGAGATACTTTATTATAGGCTAGTCAAATTTGCGACTTCAATATAAGGGAAATAACAAGAAAATCTAAGTCAAGACTGGACCTTTCATGAAACATACCATCATGGCACTTGAAGCTCCTAATGAGGCTATCATTTATGCTCAGATGATATTTGGAAATTGTTTTCTAGAGGTTGATCATGGATGTTATCTTGCACAATCTTCCCCTACACCACTAGATACACGATTATAACTCCTTCCTTGCAATCCAACTAGTGCTTATGATTTTTGTAATATAGATGTAAATAATACTAGTGTAGGAACTAACCCTATTGTGGCAACATTTGAACTTTTTATTTGATGGTTCGAAGACATAGGAGGGTTCTGGAGCTAGTTGTATTATGATAGAACCATGAAAGAACAAACATCTGATCCCATACTACTTTGAATTTGAGTTCTCTAACAACATTTTCGAATATGAAGCACTCATTTTGGGTTTAAAGAAAGATATTGACCTGAAATTGGAAGTGCTCAAGGTAATAGGGGATTCAAAAATTATTCCACGGTAGGTACAAAATACAACTCATTGCGTGTCACCTAATCTTAGAAATTACCAACAAGAGGTATGGCATCTCATTTCATATTTCCATGATTTTAATATTAATTTTGTTACTCAAATTGATAATGTAGCTGTAGATACATTAGCTATTGTTGTTTTCTAGGTTGTCACCTTTGAGAGATGGTTTTCTAGTTGAGGTGATTTACAAGCCATCAGTGTCTGATAATGTTACTAATTTTCATGTTTTCAATGATGACTAAAAGATACTAGACATCATAGAGAATTTTGATGTGTTCAAGGATGCAGCAATTGATGAAGACAAGCACAAGAAAGCCTTGCAAGAATCATCTCAGGAAAATAAAGGAAACCCCATGCCTAAGGGTGTGGTATCTTTAGAGAAATTGTGTGACTTGCATAATTGTTTCAAGGGACCAATTAATGCAAAGACTCATAGTTCCATACTCTCTCACAAACAAGTAAATATGGGTACTAAAGAAGATAAGAAGTATGTGAACCTTGGTACATGTCGTACACCTCAAGTGTAACAAGAATTAATCCATATTTTCAAGTAGTATTGAGATGTGTTTCCATGGACATACGATGACTTGAAAACTTATGATATGCAAATTATCCACCATGTAACACCTATCAAAGAAGGGGTAAAGCCTTTGCGGTAGAAATTAAGAAAAGTTCATCCTACACTTGAACCCCTCGTTCATAAAGAACTAAGAAAAAATTTGGATGTTTAGATCATATTTAAAGTTTGTCATTCTACATGGGTCTCTAATCTAATTATCGTAAGAAAGAAGTCCAAAGAGGTACACCTATGGTTGATTTCCACAATTTTAACTGTGATTCTAATAAGGAAAACTATCTCGTATTGTCTATGGAGTAGATATTTCAAATGATATCTAGGTTAGAGATGTTCTCGTTACTGGATGGATTTTCTAGATACAACCAAATTCTAGTAGTAGAACCCAACAAACACAAAACCACATTAAGGACTAAGTGGGGTACCTTTGCATTTAAGTGGATTCCTTTTGGACTCATCAATGTGTGTGCTACATTTCAACAGACCATGGACATCAAACTCTATTGTTTTATTGGAAAAAGTGTAGAGGTGTACTTGGCTAATTTTACAATATTTTGAAAGAGAATATCTGATCACTTTCGTCATTTGACACAAATTTTGGGTGGTGTTAGAAATGTTGTATATCTTTAAATCCAAAGAATAGCATATTTTTAGTGTCCAAGGGTAATCTCTTGGGCCATATTATAGCTAAGAGTAGGATAAAAGTGGA
>APFE030065646.1:0-41184 GCA_000404065.3 Pinus taeda | reverse complement strand
TTTGATTGTTGCTAGACCCGTTCTGGGCTAGTAGGGATCGCCTCTATCCGTAGAGGGGATTTACCTCTCCAACAGGAACAACACTTTGGGAGTATTTTCAAGAACAACCCTTCCTTCCTCTTGTGGGATGATCCATAGTTCATCTCAACCACATTTTATTGATTCCCCGTCATGGCATGAAGTACACTACTTTTATGAGGACAAGAATTATGGATTCTATTGAAGCGAGTTAATATCATTCACGTTATAATATTTAACGAGACCACTCTTTGATGATAGATTATTTTCAAAAGGGACACAATTATTTATATACTACTTAATTGCATTGTTTTCTGCTGTACATGATACTGATTACTCATCTTAATACCATGTTGGTTCCACCCTTCTTGGTTATAATCTTCTCTGTTTGTAATAAATGAGATTATGGCTATATCTTTTTCAATTGAAATGTTCAACTTCTTCCACCATCCCTGCTCTTAAGGAGTACTGAGCCTCCCTCTTTTTATCATAAAAATGTGTAATAACAACACAATTTTGTTCGCAGATGAAGGATAGGGGGTCTCATTACGAGCCAACCTACCATGTTCATAAGGCTGTAACAAAGTGACATTCCTATTATGGCCACCGCACCAAGGTTATGATCCATTGGATAGCCAAATTATCCTTGGAATAGGAGGTCTCATCATAAGTTAGCTTGATCACTTTTGCTACATCCTAGTGAATGGCAGTGTGGTTATCTAGTTACCACGTCAGCACACTGATCTCTTTTGTAGAACAACACTGGAACTCTCCATTTATAAATTGAGGATCTTGGCTCATATGAGTTAAAAAGCAACTTTTCCAAGGTTATGGACACCTGTTGGCTACAGAGGCTCTGCTTATGGTATTGAAGTTACATCTTATCATCAAATATTACTATAATACCCTTTTCTTATTCCTTTTTTTATCAAAGAAGTTATTTCCTTAAATTTTTCCCTGTTTTGAACCTTTACGCATAAGAAATTGTTTTCCGATCAATCGCAACATCTTTTTGGCATATTTCTATCCGTTTTCTTTTTCGCATAACTTATCATCAATCCAAAGCATCCTATCTCTTATTCATAACTATCTTTACACACTCTTCTCTCATTATAACCATAACTCTCGCCGTCCTATCATTGGTATGTGTACTATGCTTCATTTACTGTTGTATTGTTCATTCCCTTGCCTTGCCGTCAACATAACACCTTTCATAGGCTTTATGGTCATGGAATCCCTTTTCTAATTGGAGGGGGGAATGTATGCATTATGGGATAGCATGCGATATAATTACTACACTCTGCCATAACTTGTTGATTTGACAAAATATTAGTATTGCATGTATACAAAAGTTTTTCTAATTGAAATTTTTGCATGCATCTTATCTATTGCTATTCAAAACTAACACTATGGATTTAAGAACATTGTATGCAAAATAGTGATTTGTTTACAGGAGAACAACAAGTATGAGGGGGAACTTTGTTCGCAACATGACTACACTATTGCAACTAACAGAAGAGGCTTGAGCAACTCGCGAATGTGAACAATTCTTCAGACATGATGTGCTTGCCCGAATTCCACCTTTTGCATCACTTTCAATATCAACTCTGCCTACATCAACTTTAACAATTGCCAGTCTACACATGTCATTCTACATTTCTTTTTCGAGGTAAAACTAGAGGTAAAATAGCATAATTTTCTAATTTATTATGAATTTAGGAGAATTTCATGAAAATCCATTGAGCATTATTTATCATCACTCATTCCACATCTTTACCATTTTTTAGCGACATATCATCTTTCAGTTTGGGGGAGTGTTGTTTTCATTCATTTTTTTCTTATGACCATGTCATTAATATTCTTTATTATCCATTTATATTCTTAATCATTCTCAACACCTCCCTTATTCCATGTTGCTTTACACCAAGCATAGAATTCAACAGCGGGTAGCAACCACCTCAATTTGTTTTCTAGAATTGCATGAGGGCATGCTAATTCTTTAGTTTGGGGGAGGAATTGCTACACATGATGGATGTTTTCTACTTTCTTTCTTATTTAAGGCATAAAATTTCATTTTTATATAGTGCAGAAATTGATTTCCATATATTTTTAAAAATGAACCCAATTCTTGTGATTTCTGGAAAACACAGGCGTATCATTAAAATACACAAACCCAGATAGTTTCAAGTTAAATTAGTTCATAAAATTTCAGAAGTCATTCACTATCACATACAACCATTTTGTTTATATATCATGATCCGTGCATCAAAACAATCTGATTTTTGGATCATAAAAGCATTCATCTATTATAAATCTACTTGCAAAATTTCAACAAAATTTGGTTTGTAGTTTTTGAGAAAATGGTTAATGAAGTCTTGTGTTACTTATATCATATTTTGCTACAACTTCATATACACATAAGTTGAACGTCAATGTAAAACTATTACGCTTTCATCAGGATTGCTAAAATTGAATATTCATTATTTGAGGAAGAATTCATTTGTTCCATCCATTTCATGAGTTGGGATGGCCAATTTTTTATTACTTGGTTAACACAGAGTTTTTGAGTTGCATGAGGACATGCAATATATTCAGTTTGGGGGTATGTTGGGCCGTTAATAAGTCATTATTATTATCACTTTTTAACACCTATTTCATACATTTCTACTCTTCTTTATCATTTCATTTATCATGTTTTATCATATAATTCCATCTTATAATTATTTATGCTCTTATGGATAAATATTATTTCTTCTCTTTTATTTTTAATAAATTGATGATTATGCATGATTTTACCAATGATGGTTTATTAATAAATTGGTTGTAACATCACTCACCATTTTAGCCTCCAAGATATTTTCTGGATTGAAGATTTGATCTCCAGCTCATCATTAAATGTGCCAACTCAGAAATTCGCTGGAATAAGAGGTGACAATTTTGTATTGAATAGTTCGGGCAAATGGAGAAGAATCTGGAAAATCTGAAATATGGGTTTTGTTTAGAACGAACAAAATTAGCTTTGTAATTAGTATTTTTCCCAAATTCGGTCCATAATAAGAGAAACAAAAGGTTATCTGAAGACGTTTTTCTCGGATTCACTGTTGTGGCCGTTTTCCAAATTATCTTAGCTGCAACACCAAATTCGACCTATTCTTGTTGAATGCTGATGGGAATATATTTCAGATATGATCTTGTTTATCAATTTGTTGAGAACAATCAAATTTTGTAATGGGAATCATATTGTAATCATCACGGTTGTAACTTCTCTTTTCTCTCTGTGTATTTAAATCAGAACAGAGATCGGAGGAGAGGAGATTATGGGATAGATTATGAGAGATTAAGATAGGGATTGAGAGGATAGGGTAGGATAGGAGGAAAGGGGGACTATTGTATTACCATTGTAATTCTCAATTACAAACTTTTGCTATAGAGTGCAAATACGTTGTAATGATTTCACAGTTTGATGATTAATAAATAAAAGAGTTGTTTCTCCTCTCCATTCTCTGAAGTAACCAAGCGGTGTACGCTGGCAGCTAGGGCCTGGCTTCCGATGGAACTCACTACTTCATCTGTATTATATGATTTCAATTATTGCAAGTGTGCTAGTGTGATCATATTACTTCCTTCTGTTATTTTATCGCTTTGTTGTTCATTAGTTCTTTGTGTGATAGAATAACTCTATTTTATATTTAATTTACAAAATTGTTTCTTGATTAGTTTCCTTTCATTTTAGATTGAGTTTCATTGATACATCTCTTACTCGGTGTAATTAACTGTAATGAGCTATAACTATTGTTGTTAAGAACTCTCAGATTGATTCCATCATTATTTTACATTCGAATGAACATGATTTGATTTCTATCAGTTTCTAAGGGAAGAGTTACTATTAATGCACTCTTAACTGATAGCACTGTTATATAGATTGCATTGTTGTTACTTAGATTACTGTAGGATTTGAGTTCCTTAAAGGATTGGACTTTCTTTTAATTGTAATTAGAATTTATTTGTTGCATACATTTATTCTTGTATTTGGAAGCATTGTACTACAATTTAGAAACATTACTCTTGAGTAAATAGTTGCCACAAACTGTGTACACTCTTGAAATAGAAAATCTTGCCCAAATTGATAACTAATGTGAAGATAATTAGGAGTTAAAAAGACACCTTTTATACCTCAACACTTCTTGTGGGCGCCCCCCATCGAGATAGCAAGGTCATCGTTTATTAACAAGTAGTATTTTAGTTCATATTTCCTGTAGAATTTTGTTAATTCATTTGAGTATTTGAGTTTTTAAGATTGTTTTTCTAATCATTTTATTGTTCGGGTGAAGAGATATTTCAGATACACGTGGATAGAGTATAATCTAACATAGCAGTAGAAGTATAAGCTTTACATTGTAGTGATTTTCAATTATAGAACTAATCCTTCTTTAAATTAAAATAGATTCATTTATAAGTGTGATTTTATTGCAAAGAGTGATTTTCATTCAAGTACAAGCGTGATTTACATTTAATCAAGTGTGTTTCTGAAGAGTGATTTACATTTAAGAAGGTATGGTTTTCAAGAGTGATTTTTTTTATTTAAGCAAGTGTGATTTTAAGAGCAAGAGTGATTTTATTTTAAAGCAAGTGTGAGTGTGATCATTATTCAATAAAGTAAAGTAATTTATTTCATTTTAGATGAGTTTTTTATTTACTTACATAGCTATAGAGAAACATGTGCATTTGGATAACTCAAATTAACTGAGGAATTGAATAGTGACAAAGATTCCTAGCACATACAATGAACATACATTTCATCAGTTTATAAGCCCTAGTTGACAATTAATGTAAGAAATTTAACATTAATTAAAATACCAAACATTTTGGTGCAACTTTGAATGAAATTGGTGACTTAAATCTCTTCTCTTGATCTAGGTTTTCAACACCTTGTAGTCCTCAAGAGGGCCCCTAGAGATCTCTGAGAATAGTATATGTGCTTTACATTTCTTTGATGTTCTCATGAATGGTTTCTTTTACATAGATTAATTGTTTATTCTTATCATAGATTAAATGTTTATGCTTTCTTATATTAAAATGTTCATGATTCCATAGGTTAAAGTTTGTAAGTTTTAGAACAAAATCTCCATTCTTTCATAGGGTAAAATCTCATGTTTTCTTAGATCAATAATCTTTATGTTTTCTTTTCTAGGTTAACATTAATTTCGTTTCCCAAAACTTAGTACTTTCACAATTTAATTAAAGAATCTAATTTCCTTTTGAAGTTTCCAATTCATTTAAGTTATGCATAAATATTGAAAGCTAATCTCCTAGCACATACGGTGTAGTGTTCTTCGCAAGATCACGTACTCGAATTGACATATAAATGCAAGTAATTTAGTAGTCAATTAAATTATCCAACAGTAGGCCACTACATCACGTCTACCATTGATCAATAATACCCCAAAATTCAATACATGAGCACCATAAGACAAAACTCTCCAAGAGTGTTAAGGCATATTAGTTCTTTATATTAAGTGAGGTTTCGATACTCATGTCTACACTATATATATATATATATTATATATATTATATAATTTGATGTTATAAAAAAACTTTCACTTCTACATCTCTATGTAACATTAATGTAGCTGCAATACTCAATCCATGTGGTGCCAACACAAGTGACAAGGTAACTACCCATGATTTTCCATGCTATGTCAGCTATGGCTCATCAGTTCAATCAATGTCATGTCACAACCTAGAGGATAAAATTACCTAACAAAAGGATTGGCCGACTTTGACTAGGTCCATGCATGCCTTCCTTAACTAAGATATAAGGAACATTGTAAAGATCATCTCCAATTGATACACATGAGGTCTATGATTAAATGTTGCACCTCTTTATCACTTGACCCCTTCTTATTTTGTATTAACTATTTACTATGAACAATTCTAAATGATTAAGAAATCAACCAATCAAATTAAAAATTAAACAAGTATGATTTAAGTTATGGAGTAATCTAGCTTTTGAGAGCCCTAATTACACAAATGTGGACATAAGTTAAACTCTTTTCTCTCTATTATTTTTGAAATTAAATATTCCTTTAATTAGTATTAACAATATGCATGTAGTTTTAACACTATAAAAGGGAAAATCCTTCCAAAAAATCACCATAAGTATTAGTAAAAACTTATATAAAAACTCAAAAATCTTATTTATATAGTGAGTTTCACATACACATATCAACCCACCAAAAACAAATATCATAGAACTTAGTTAAAATTAGTACTGCAAATTGATAGCGAAGGGTTTCAAATGGCAAAGGTATGTTACATACCCAGTGTAGGGAAGTCGGGTCACTTGAAGCTTCCACGAAAAGCGACTCTTCAACATTTCAAAGACCTTGGAAGAAAATACAATGTGCGAAAGGTGTTAACATCTACGGGTGGGACTCACCACATATTTTTTTCCAGAAAACTCTGTTGAGCTAATTTATTCACATAAATTAACACAAATATTCCTTATCAATCCGGGTTGGTAATACTTAAAGGCAAGTCCACTATATATGAATATCAGATGTAATCAAACTTGAAAGATAACTTTTTCAAGAACTAAAGAAATGCATATTACAAATATAACCTATATTAACAATTCCAATTCACTTTGTAAAGAGGGAAAGTTGAAATGGCTCTTAACTTAAGTAGTCCAATGCTTCCTCAATTATTACTTGATGAATAGAAATCAGAAACTAATAGCTTAATATTGAAAAATCATTAATGAAGGGAGGCTCCTAACTTAAGAGACCTTTGGTATGTTCCATCAAAATTCATTCACCATAATGATATCAATTAAAAACGAAAAATACATAAGAAAACTACTTGCATGTAATCAAGGAAAACTAGTTACAATTCACCAAATTAACGGAAGGAGTGCTCGACTTGAACACTTTGTTTTTCCAACATGCTAAAGTGATGAATAATCTAACATTTAATGAAATAAATCATTACACATTAACCATAAACCAATCTGAAACAAAGCATGTAAACAAGTTCTACAATAACCAGATTATGGAAAATTAAACTAGTTTAAACAAAGAAGTGTACTTAGCTTGGAATGGGGGCCCTCCAACCTTTCTTTGCACACTTGGAGATTGATATCAGAAGCTTAAAATCAGTCACACATATACATTATTGAACAGAAAAATAGTAGTAGAACGGGTTCTTCAAATTAGCTCTCCAATCCAAAATGTCTCAACATGAAATTATACAAAAGTCAATACATAAACCATCAAAGTCTTGGCTTTAAATAGAATTCTTGTGAAACAAATTGATCTATAATACTTCTAAAAAACATATCTACTCATATTCACCTATCTAAGTCGAATTCATCAATCCCATCCCAAGAAATATGGTCAATCCCGTAAAATCTCAAAACTGCTATATTTCTATGGATTTTCTGAGTGACTAGTCATGGTTGACCAGCACTAAATGGGCCTAATAAAGCTTGTTCTTATCGAAACAAGTAGAGCTGGCTCAGTCCTAGTTCTCAAGCTGTCCATCCATGCATCAAACTCATGCCCAAGTGTCTTGAAAACATGTCATCCATATAGCTATTACGAGAATTTTTTAATCTGTCAATATTTGCACTTGAAACCAAATTTTCATAAAAACTTTAGAATTTGAAAAATTAAAATTAAATACCTGAGTAGACATTAAATACATCAAAATGGAATGGATAAAGTGGCAAATGGATGGAAAATAGATGGATTAAGTAAGTTTCCTTTAGCAAAAATAAGACCAAAATCGAGGGCCAACATCTCCCCCTTCCTGATTGTCAAGCATGTCCTCATGCTTGCTTGTTCCTTTTTGATCTTCTATTCCCTGTTGTAGATGCAGTTCCTGTAGATGCTTCCTACTATGCTTCCCTTATCAAATAGTCCATACCTGAATCATGTCCTTCTCTGTACAAAGTGGCCTTAACTTTCTACTTCTCATACTTAGCCTTCCACGTGTTCTTCTCTTTTAGCCATTTGAATGCCTATTTAGAGAACAGATCATTCTTTATTTTCAATCTTCCTATTTCTTCATTTAATATTTCATTTTCTTTGACCAATCTAGCATTATTTTTTTTCTTGCTTGGTTTTCTTCTTTCAAATGTTTTTCCAAGATTTTACTGATTTCTAGTTGGTCGGTTAACTCCCTGATTTTGCCCAAGTTTATTTCTTTGTCAAGCTCTTGTGTAGTTTTGATTAACGATGTTGTTACTGAATCATCATAATAAGAATCTCTCTCTAATGCCTCCTATTCAATATCATCATCTACCTATTTTCTCATTGAACATGTGTCTACTAACTGAACTTCTTTTTCTTTGCTATTTATTTCAATTGGACTTTTATTCCTAAATCTCCTAGGAATGGACATGATGGACACTTCATTTTCTTGCATGGCTATGTTATTTTTCTTTTTGGCTCTAGTCCTGGGATACAAGGGTGAGCTCATCATTCCCCTAGTTTCTTTCTCTACTTTGTTCTATCCCTAATTGATCTGTTCATTGAACTTGTTTTTACTCATGAACTCCCTCCAAATCATCCCTTGTGATCTTACTTGATATTCAACCTGGATTTTTATCAGCCCCTGGTGATAAATTTGTGCTTCTTTGGGCTTGTGTTCATGTTTTACTATCTCTATCATCTTCAGGAGGCTCCTAAAGAGAAAGTATGGCAGATTAATCTTATCTTCCCCCTTAATGTGTTGTAGGAGTCAGATGTGATATAGATGGGCAACACTATATCCCCTGTCACATGTAAGAAATTTTTGTATAACTAGAACCAACTCGCCCCATGGTTCATTGAACGATTCCCTTGGTATACCTTTCGTTTTGTCAAAGGTTCCTTTTTTGTTCTTTTCAAGGAAGAAAGTCCATGCTTTCTCCTTGAAATGCAAGCCTTTATGATACTTCTCTCCTATCATAGGGAGGTCTAGAGCTTGTGAAAGGAATTCATGAGTCACAAGAATTATAACATTTCCTACCCTTGTTTGTTCTTGGCTGTAATTGTTTATGAACTCCCTTTTTACCTCCTTACTGTGGCCACTAAATCTCTGCAAGAATCCTATCAATCCCGCTTGGTATAGCTTCTCTATGGTCTCTTTTTTCCAGTTTTCTATTTGAAACTTCGACTCTATCCTTGTTGTCATTGTGTCTGAAAACCATTGAATGTATACCTCTGCTATCATTAACTTCAACTTTTACAATGACAATATACAAATACTATTTGTAAAATGAAATTTTGAAGTTAGAAAAGCTTACCTGCCTTATGCAACAAACTTAATTCAATCTACTTGGGCCTCTGTTTTTTTTGCAGCAACACAATTTCTCTTTTAATACCCTATTGTATCCAAACATTCAAACATCCTGCCTTATATATCTCTGTAAAAAAACTATACTCTATTTTGGAAAATAAATACATAAGAAAACAAAATAATCATGTCATAATTTTGTATTTCTTAATGTATTCTTAAGGCAAATTTTTATATAATTCATCATGCAAGCCTAATCTTCAGCGTTGTATGATAGGAAAACAAAATTAGTTTTCAAATTTTCCGTGGTTGTAACAAATCTAAAAAAAAATTCCTTTGTAATATACAACTCATGTTCTACAAAGAAACACAAGATTCAACCCCTTGTAATAGTACTAAAAAAAATATTCCTCTGTTTTTGCAATATACAACTCTTGTTTTACAAAAACACACAATACAACCCCTTGTAACAACACTTAAAAACTCCTCTGTTCCTGCAATATACCACCCCTGCCATGCAAAAATACGCATTACAGTCCCTGCTCTAAAAAAACATGCAATACAACCCAAGTACTCTGTTTTATCTACACATTTTGCATGCATCAAATAGTGATGTGGTCGAACTACCTTATTATCTACACAGGTGTAATCAACTGCTTGTTTTACACAAATTACGTGCTTCATTCAAAACCTTAATTCATGCGATTAAACTTATGAATAGACTTTTTTTAATGCATGGCCATTTATTCTTCGTTCCATTAACTCACTGTTGGTTTATGTAAACCTTATATTTATAGTTTTCTAGAATCTTGGTTAGTTTTCGGCATTTACCTGGCTAGTTTCTAGACTCGTGGACTATTTAATGGCGCTCTTCATTACCCATATCTCCTGAAGCTTCGTTTCAACGCCTTAGCATGCTGACTGGTGGCATAAACAGACATATAAACATTTAAATGACATACAATTCTGGAAAAAATTCGATGATTGTAATCCCGACTTCATCTTTGTAATCTTATGGAGGAAAATCAAATCTCATTCTTACCTAAAATTTCCCGAGATTCTGGGTAACTGGCTTGCGCTATCTCTGTGAGTTTTCCTACTTATATCTCCATAGACTCACTTATGTTTTTCCCTCTCTTCTTCTGTCAAAATGTGCAGCTCTTCCGCCACTATTTTCTTGAGCTCTTTAAGGAAGAATGGTTCTGAGATGCACAGGGATTTTAGTTTTGAGTTTTATTGACCGTTTCAACATTTTCTACCGTGCTCTGGCTGAGTAAGCCATAAGTATGTCTTATTGGCTAATGCTTGCATGTAAGCACATCGTTTTGGTCCTTTTGACCAGTCACCTGACTGTTTCATTGTGATGCCCTAACTATTTGCATGATTTGAATTCGAGCTTGCCTGTATGCGGGTCGTGGCTATCCTTCTATACCATTTACGACCCTGCCAACATGTCATCCATTGAATTGTTTGAATGCATCAGCCACGCAATTTTATGATGGTTTGAGTGCATCATAACTCCGTTTGCATTCATGCCACTACCCATGACTTCAAACTCATTATAATATGAATCATGTACTGTGAAATCATATTATTTCAATGGTTTGCAAGCTCATTTGAATTATATCCCCCCGCCTAATATCATATTATTTCGCCATACCATGCAATTATATCATATTACTCTGCCATACTATGCAACTATATGACCACAAGCCCGCCTACCATCATATCCTTGTTTACCACTTTCATTATGCAAAAAGATTATGTTTAGCATATGGTATTCAATACATTTCTTTGTTGTATGCGCATATAATGTTTTATTACCTTTCTTACTTCCATTGCGCATATATTTCCTTTTGCAATATCTCTCATAATTTTAAAATGACCACCTAGGTCATGTTTAAAATTATTTCCATGTCTAATGTTGCACTATTTTGATCCCTTTTTGCTTTTAAGGAAAAATACTTAGGGGTATAGGCTTAAGGTCATGAATATGGAATGAATATAGGATGTACAAGGTTACAGTTAAGGGTTATAGGATATGATACTTAGGATAATGGGTGGAGATAATGGAAAATATATACTTCAAGTAATAATCTCAATTTAACAAAGACTAAAAATTTCTAAAAAAATTTTGAATTCACAAGAGCAAAATGACTACACTTGTACTTCCCTGATAATATTGGATGATGTCTACTGTTATTTACAAGCTGGATGAAGTCTTTTGATCAAATTTCTTAGATAGATTGAAAGATAGAATTTATTTCTACTTCCTATTCTTCATGCTTCATTGGTTCTGGTTCTTGAATTGCTGGTTGTTGTTCAACTCCCTCTACAATGATTCCATGACTCAGGTCCCAACTGTCATGCACATGTTTATGCAATATGTACATGTTGCTGCTAATATTTCAGGTCCCTCTGCTATTTTTGTCTAGGTCCCTGTCATGCACATGTTTATGCAATATGTACATGTTTCCGCTAATATTTTAGGTACCTCTGCTATTGTTGTTCAGGTCCCAACTGTGAACAATACAAGTTCTGTCATCAATTTAGCTGCACAACTAAATTTCTCATGCAACCTTTCCGATTGATATTTGACTTGTCCTCAATTCATGCTTATGTGGAGGATATCCTGCAAATCAAAGTTTTGGGGAAAATAGAACAAGAAAATGAATTCATATAGTCCAAAACATGTTGGTTTTCCTCTATGAATTCGTGTTTGCTTGGCGCCAGTTTCCTGGTTTTCACTAGCAAACAGTTTTATTTTTTATATATTATTTTTTATTTTTAATTAGTAATCTACTCTTTATTCTTCTGTAGCATTGGAAGATGGCTGGGTTTGGCGTGCTATTATTTCCAGTTCTGTTCCTTGTATCAGTTGTTTCATGAATTCTTCTTTTTCAATAGGCCTATTGTAAACTTTGAGCCTATGTCCTGTTATCACTGTAAAACTTCCTTAAAAAAATTGGACAACTTACATGGTTTCTCAATTCTTGTATCATTCATGGTCAAGTCATGGTCAAGTTATTTTTATGTTTTGGAGTCTAAGTCATAGGGTTAGAGTCTCATGTCCATCTTCAAATAAAGTTTGACGGCCTCATTCCATGTCCTAGAAGCCTCACCATGTGCTTAGAAGTCATATCTCACATAATTTTGGAGAAATTTTGAACCTAGCCACGAATCCACGTTTTTGTAGCGCAGAAATTGTAAAAATACTATTTTGCGCTACGAATCAGTGTTTTCGTAACGCGCTACGAAACACCTAAAGCAACTTGTTTTAGCAGAAAAACTGTTTTTACTAGTTAACTTCTAGAAGCTTTCCTAAGCAGCTGAGAACTCAATTTTGTAAACTGCAAGAGGTTTTTCTTCCTAACATGATGAAATAAAAATTCTCTTTCAGTTTCTTCAAATCCATTCTGAGGTGGGAGGAATTTATGGTTAAACCTATGCTACAAAACTGCTGAAAGTCAAGCTTGGTCTTCTGGTTTTAGCAGTCTTTTTCAAAATCAGTGTCTGGTCACATGAAAAGGTATTTTGGAATTATAAAGGAGCTTTCTATTCATCAAATCTTCAGCTACAATAACCTATCTCACGTTCTTCATAAGTGTTTTCAATTGGGAGATAATAAACTTTCTTTGAAACCCAAAATTCAGATAACGGATTTTTCCTGTTTGACATGTGTTTTTCAAGGATATATTTTGGACAGCTGGAGAAGTATTTTAAAAAACCAAGAGAGGTTTTTGTTCTAGACATCATGAAATACAAAAAAATCCTTCAGTTTCGAAAAATGTGTCATGGATGAGGAGATAAAGGTTCTTTCCCACGTGCCATTTTCAGGGATCCTAAACCTAAAAACAAGGAAACATGTTCCCTAATTTCTAGGGTTTGTCTTCAGCAGTCAGATGACCACGTGGGAGGCTTCATCAAATTTGACTTCTTGAGGATGGAAGTTGTCAAAGAATGCTTTAAATTCTTAGATAAGGTTGTTGTAATCATGATAAGGAGTTACACTCCTAGTTGTATTAGGTCTCTAGGACTGCTAGTTAGGTGTCATTTGCATTTAATAGTTAGTTTTAAGTATCCAATAGGGTGTACAGTAGATGAATTCGAATTCCCCTCATGCTTGAGGAGGAATCTAAGTTATGTAAAGAAGCTCTATATATAGGAGAAAGAGAAATGTAACAAGGGTTGGAAATTATTATTAAAAAAAAGCTCTGATATTGGGCTTATGTAAAGACTCTGTTTTAGTAATACAAGTTTGGCTTTGCTTCTCAGGACTCATGAGGGATTTGATGTTCAGAATGTGTTGTATTATTCTTTTCCTAATATTTGCAGTAGTATGAATGTGTAATCACTTAGAATTCACTTATGGTGCTCTAACTTCCTGTATACATTCATAGACTGCGTGGTCCTATATGTTTTGGTATGTTCTGAATGTGTTGAATGCTGAATGCCCTGACTTCTATGTAAGGTTGAAACCATTGTCATACTAAAATGATGTTGACTCCATAAGCCCAATGGATAGTTGCTAAATGTGTTTCCACCATTCATATTTTTACATTTGTTTCACAAGAGTTAGCCATCTTAACTATAATCAAAATCATTAACCCCTTTTGAGAGAGCCCTCTCAGGTTGAGGAGGCTAAGCCTCAGCCTAAAGTAGGTTTGAAATAGTTACTTGAGGTCTTCCTGGTCTACAACCTTCTAGGGTCAGATTTTGAGATAACATGTCCATTTACAAAAAATGATGTAGATTCCTGGTCAATTGTCTTGATTTGAACAGATCCATTATCAAAGATTTCTTCTATCTCATATGGCCCTAACCAGTGTGTTGTGAATCTGGCCTTGAAATCTTTGAATTTGGAGTCGAAAAGTAGTGCCCAGTCTCCTTTGTTGAATGTCTTGTTCTTGATGAATCTGCCATGCCACTTCATTCGTTGCTACTGTATCAATGTTGTATGTTCTATTTCCTGCTGGCGATGTTCATCTAGTTTATTTAATTCCATTATCCGATGCTGCTATGCTTCAGATAGTTCTAGTCCTAGTTTGGCTGCCCATTTGTATGTGTGTATCTGAAATTCTATGGGCAGTAAGACCTCTTTTCCATACACTAACTGGTATGGACTAAATCCAGTTGTGTTTTTCCAGGTGATTCTGTATGCCCATAATGCATCCCTTAGTTTTTCTGACCAGTCCTTTCTGTTCATCTGTACTGTTTTGGTCATTATGTTCTCTAGGATTTTTTTTGTTGCTTCCACCTATCTGTTTGCTTGAGGATGATATGGTGTCGACTTCTTGTGCTTTATCTTATATTTTTCTGTAAGATCGCGTACAAGCTTTGAAGTAAACTATGCTCTCTGATTGGTTACAATCTGTCTTGGCACTCCATATCTTACAAATATTTCTTCAAAGAGGAAAGTGACCACTGTATTTTATGTTACTTTTGTGACTGTCTTTGCCTCCACCCATTTGGTGATGTAATCTGTACATACCAAGATGTACCTCTTGCCATTTGATGGTGGATTTATTGGTCCCACGAAATCTAGAGCCCATTGCTCAAATGGTTCTATTATAACTTGTGGTTTGAGTGGCATCTCATCTGATACTATTGGTCTCCCTGTTCTTTGGCAGTTGTAGCACTGCTTGAGATATGCCTTGGAGTCTTTGAAGATTGTTGGCTAGTAGTAGCCTAATTTCATCACCTTGTAGGTTGTTCATTTGTCTGTAAAATGACCACCACATGGTTCATCATGATATGCTTTCAGGATTTCTAATATCTCATCCTCTCTCACACATTTTCTTATTATTAAATTTGAACCAATATAAAAAAAATTGCCATTTACCCAACTATATCTAGAACTTTCTTTCATAATTTTTCGTTTTCGTTTCTTTGAGAATTGTGTTGGAAATTTCCCAGAAGATAGATAGTTTGCTATGTCCGCAAACCATGGTCTTTTTACTGCTATTGCAAACAAATGTTCATCCAGAAATTTGTCCACAACTAGATTTGGATCATTGGGTGAATGTATTCGTGAAAGAAAGTTAGCCACTTGATTTTCTCTACCTGGTCGATTTTGAATTGTGATGTTAAATTCTTGCATTAACAATAACCATCTTGTTATTCTCCCATTGGTGATAGATTTATTCATCAAATATTTTATTGTTGAATGATCTGTATGAATAAATACTTGGTATTCCGTTATGTAATGCCTGAATTTATTTATTGCATGTACTACAACTAACATTTCTTTTTCTGTGACTGTATAGTTCAATTCTGCAGGTGTTAAGTTCTTGCTTATGAAGTATATTGCAGAATTGAACAAATTCTCTTTCTGCCCAAGTGATGCACCTATAGCAGTATTAGATGCATCAGTTGAAATATGAAATGGCAGAGACTAGTTTGGTCCATGAAGAATGGGTGCAATTGATAGTTTTTCTTTCAATATTTGAAATGCATTTTGACAGTGATTTGTCCATTGAAATTCAACATCTATTGCTAATAACTTGAATAGAGGTTGGCTATTTTACTAAAGTTTTCTATGAATCGTCTATAGTAGCCTGCATAACCCAAGAAACTCCTTACCTCTTTTTGTGTTGTAGTTGGCATTAAATTCCCAAGGACTTGTATTTTTGTTGTATCCACCTTAATTCCTGAAGTGGAAATATGATGTCCCAAGAATATGCTTTCTGTCAACATCATATAGCATTTTTCGTTACTCAATGACAAATTTGTTTCTATGCATCATTTCAAAACTTTTTCAAGATTGTTGAGGCAATTTTCATATGTGTTTCCATAGACTGCGAAGTCATCCATATAAACTTCTACACATTCATGGATTAGATCAGCAAATATTGCAAGCACTACTCTTTGGAAAGTTGCAGGTGCATTGCATAACCCGAATAGCAAGACATTATATGCATAGGTTCCCCATGGGCAGGTGAATGTTGTTTTGTCTTGGTCTTCTGTTGCTATTCTAATCTGATTGTACCCACTAAACCCATGTAGGAAGGAGAAAAATTTATTTCCAGCTAATGATTCTAGAACCTGGTCAATGAATGGTAGCGGAAAATGATATCTTAATGTTGCTTTTTTTAATTCCCGATAATCTACACATACCCTCCATTTCCTATTTTTCTTTGGTACTATTACCAATGGAGAAACCCATTGACTATCTGAAATAGGATAGATAAACCCAACTTTAAGCACTTTCTGCAGTTCTTCCTTCACTATTTGTTTCATTATGGGATTCATTCGTCTTTGAGGTTGCCTTACTAGTTTGATATGATCATTTGTATAGATGTGGTGGATACATGTATTGGGATGGATTCCTTGCATGTCTGTATAATCCCAGGCAAAAGCTTTTGAATATTTTTGTAATAATGAAATTACCTCTTGTTCTTGTGACGATTGCAAATGGTTTCCAATGTTCAAATGTTTTCTAGGATATATCTCAATTGTTTTTTTTGTTGAATTAGTAATTGTGTTTATAGGAAAAATGTTTGTAAAAGAGATTCACAAGGATTGAACTGTACGAGTTTCCAAAAAATATTGGTTCAAGAGATTATTTGCAGCTTCATATTGAATCTCTCTAAGCTACTCTGAAATATTTGGTTCTGAGATGAAAAGATCCATTAAATATTCATTCTCTTCTTCTTCTCTAAGGTCAAAGACTTGATTTATACTTAAAACTAATTTATTTTGTTTTTGTTCTTGAGTTTCAAGTATTGATTCTAAAGAAGATGATTGTGCAGGTGAATAAAGTGTAATGTGTTTCCGTTCATCTCCATGTGAAATAATCATACTTCCATATCTGCATCCTATAAAGGCATCAGCCGTGGCTAGCCATGGTTTGCCTAAGATTAGAGGATGTCCTCCCAAATTTGTTTTTCATTACAAGTTAAGGAAGTCAACAAGATACTCCCATGAATCCAAAGAGACTATGATATCTTCTAGTATTCCTTCTAGGACAACTTTAGATCTGTCTGCTAATTCTAGAATTGTAGAAGTTGTTCTAATGTTGTTTAAATGCATATTTTTCATTGTCTCCATAGCCATTACATTTATAGTTTCTCCCAAATCTATTAATGTGTTTGGAATTGAGAAATTATTTATTGAAATAGTAACCATAGGGATGCCAAGATCAATATATTTCTCTACCATTATTTGTGTTGACATGAGGCTTGCTAATTTGCCAATGACTTGGATTGTAGTAGGATCCTTCTTCTTTTTACCAGTTTTCTTAATGCATAATTCCTTTATTGTTTTAACATAGATTGGTATTTCTTTAATTTCCTTCAATAAAGGAATTTTTACATAAGAATTTTTCAATTCATCTAAAATATCAAATTTAGGAAGGTTCATTTCTTTTGGTTGCTTTGCTAACCTCTCAGGATAGGGTGGTGTTTGTGTTATAATAGTTTTTCCTTTCTGAATTTTTGTTTTAGATTGTGATGTTTCAGGTGGTTCTCCTTGCTCAATTGGCTCTTATATGATTGGAGGAGAACCCTTTGTAAGCACCTTTCCAGACCTTAAATGGACACCATTTACAGGAAGAATAGAATATGTTGGAAAATATGATGCTTCTTCTACAGTGTATGCAGGTTTATCCATCTTATTGTTGGGATTTGCCACTGGTTGGGTTGGTTATTGAGTTGGTTTGGGTTGGTTCGAAGGTAGCTGTAGCTATTGTGGTTGTGTTAATAATGGTAGATAATTTTGTTGCGGAAATGGCATGGATTGTGGATATGCAGAATTTTGTTGCAGAAATGGCATGGACTGTGGATATTGTTGATATGGAAATGGCTGTTGATATCATGTTGGTATTGTTGTTGGTATTGTTTTTGGTATTGTTGAGGTGGCTGGTTTTCATAACCATATCCTCTCCATCCTTGTGCAGGTTGGTTTGGATATTGTTTTGGAGGCCAAGATTTCCATGGCATTGGAGGATTCCAAGAATTTTGAGGTAGATATGGATAGTTTTGTTGAGGGAACTGTTGCAAATTTTGTTGAGGCAACCTTCGTTTCCAAGGTCTTCGTGGTGCCACATAATAGAAACCTTTTGTTCCTGGCACTTCTTCCATTGGATTCATATGCAATTCCCTCAACCTTAGACAATTTTTTGTTGAATGGTTTTCTATACAAAAACCACATACTTGAATACTATCCAAAGGACATTCTCTTAATGGGTGTTTCTTTCTACATTTGGAACAAAAGATTGCTAACGCTTGTTATTGTTCTTCTTTCTTCTTATTTGCTTTTAGAACATCTACCTGAGTTCCTAATGTACTTAAGAGGTCAGTTTTGAAGTTTTCTAATAAGCTCCCTATTTCTGATCTTGTTACTCCTCGTGCTGCTGATTTTGCTGCTTTTGAACTCCCATCTCTCTTTCTAGATTTTGATCTACCTCTAGAATATTTTTGACATAATTAAGCAATTTCATCGAATGGCAAGTTTGAAATATCTCTCTTTCCCATCACATTCAGAATGTCAAGATATTCATCTCTTACACCTTCGAGAAAGATTGTTCGAATGGTTTCCTAATTTAGAGAGTGTTGTTTAGATTTTTGTAGATTATATGCAAATCTTTCTAAGTATTCTTCTAAACTTTCTTCTTCTTCTTGTGTCATTCTAAAAACATCTTCCTTTGAGTCCCTAGGCCTACAATAGGCTTGATACTTTTAAGGAAGACTGATCTCATATCATCCCAAGAAGTTATTGTTTGCTCTCCTAAACCCATGAACCATTTTAACGCTTTTGCTTTCAATGTAGCAGGAAAGAGATGAAGTTTGTGTGTGTCATCAGTGTATCCATATTTTCTACATAGGATATCAAATTCAAACATGAAAGATCAGGATCTTTTGTTGAAATTCCATAAATATTTGGCAATACAGAAGGTGGAATATTTTTCGTTTTCACCTCTTCTCCTAGTATTGCACTTGTATCTACTATTGGAAAGCCAATGGTAGCTTCCTGATCACCTCTGGATCTCTATATATAGGCATAAAAAAACATAACTAAAAGGAATGTAACTAATTTTTTTATTTTTGTTTTATGAATTTTTTGAAATTTTGTTTTCTTATCTTCTTATTGACTATGCCGATATTTTCCTCCCTGGCAACGATGCCAAAATGTTGAGCTAATTTATTCACACAAATTAACACAAATATTCCTTATCAATCTGGGTTAGTAATACTTAAAGGCAAGTCCACTATATATGAATATCAGATGTGATCAAACTTGAAAGATTAGTTTTTCAAAAACTAAAGAAGTGAATTTTACAAATATAACCTATATTAACAATTCCAATTCACTTTGTAAAGAGGGAAAGCTGAAATGGCTCTTAACTTAAGAGGTCCAATTCTTCCTCAATTATTACTTGATGAACATAAATCAGAAACTAATAGCTTAATATGGACAAATCATTAATGAAGGGAGGCTCCTAACTTAAGAGACCTTTAGTATGTTCCATCATAATTCATTCACCATAATGCTATCAATTAAAAACCAAAAATACATAAGAAAACTGCTTGCATGTAAGCAAGGAAAACTAGTTACAATTCACCAAATTAACAGAAGGAGTGCTCAACTTGAACACTTCGTTTTCCAACCTACTAAAGTGATGAATAAACTAGAATTTAATGAAATAAATCATCACACATTAACCATAAACCAATCTGAAACAAAGCATGTAAATAAGTTCTACAATGACCAGATTATGGAAAATTAAACTAGTTTAAACAAAGAAGTGTACTTAGCTTGGAATGGGGGCCCTCCACCCTTGCTTTGCACACTTGGAGATTGATATCAGAAGCTTAAACTCAGTCACACATCCACATTATTGAACAGAAAAATAGTAGTAAACAGGTTCTTCAAATTAGCTCTCCAATCCAAAATGTCTTAGCATGAAATAATACAAAAGTCAATACATAAGCCATCAATGTCTTGGATTTAAATAGAAGTCTTGTGAAACAAACTGATCTATAATCCTTCTAACAAAAATATCTACTCATATTCACCTATCTAAGTTGAATTCATCAATCCCATCCCAAGAAATATGGTCAATCCCATAAAATTTCAAAACTGCTCTATTTCTATGGATTTTCTGAGTGACTAGTCATGGTTGACCAGCACTATATGGGCCTAATAAAGCTTGTTCTAATCGAACCAAGTAGAGCTGGCTCAGTACTAGTTCCCAAGCTATCCATCCATGCATCAAACTCATGCCCAAGTGTCCTGCAAACATGTCATCCATATAGCTATTACAAGAATTTCTGAATTTGTCAATATTTGCACTTGAAACCAAATTTTCATAAAAACTTTAGAATTTGAAAAATTAAAATTAAATACCTGAGTAGACATGAAATACAACAAAATGGAATGGATAAAGTGGAAAATGGATGGAAAATAGATGTATTAAGTAAGTTTCCTTTAGAAAAGATAAGACCAAAATCGAGGGCCAACAAACTCTATGTATCCTCACAATACTATATATTATAGCATAGTATGGATCGGTGCTATCTAGTATAGCTTTTCTCTTTCATATCAAAGGTGACTAGAGGTGGGCTCAGGCTAGAGAAATGGCAGAGGCAGGCTTGGGTTAGGGCGATAATACTTATTCAAAACATATGAGAAAATAATAATTCAAACATATTACTAACTTATACACTTTTCCAAACCCTCCCATATTTGTATATGAGTCTTTACACCCTCCCATAATGCAAATGCATGTATCTACTATAATCATGTCAAATCGCAACTGAAAAAATTTCAACATTGGCCCCTTTCACAGGTCATTCTATGTGGGGTCAATTAATTAAAGCATAATTTCAACTAATTGGTAAATATTAAGTGGTGGATTGGTACTTAGGGGTAAGCCTACAACAAGTAACAATAATCTTGACACCAAGGGTATAAAATAGACATATACCGATTTTTAACAACGAAGCATTAATTTACTTAATTTTCTAAAAATTATTATGAGACCTATTCATGGGTAGTCATGGGCCAACATTACTTATTTTGTGTGGGCACCCCTTTCTAACTCGAGTCGACCCACCAACTCATCACATGGGTGTCCTTGTCGGGAAGGTGCCCTGGCGTGCCCAGCACACATCACCCACATGGGCATCAAGTGCCCTTGCATGCAGAAGATGCAACGCCCCCATGGGCATCAAGCGCCCTAGCATGCCTAACAAGCGACACCCCCATGGGCACTAGGTACCCTAGTGTGCCTAGCATGTGATGCCACCATGGACACCTGTGTGCCTTGCCTTCATTCTCTCTTAAATGACAACAAAATATTATAATTTGTTAGTACAATGTTGTAGAATCAATCAATTATAAACCAATTTTTAACACCCAAACATTACTTTAGTCAATTTTCTAAAAATCATTATGAGATCCCCTTGTGGGAACTTTGTTCATGGGTAGTCATGGGCTGACATTACTTCTTTTGTGCGGGTGCCCCTTGTTAATTTGGTCAGATCCAATAACTCATCACATAGGCGCCCCTACTAGGTAGGCTCTCTAGTGTTCCCAGTACGCGGGCTCCCATGGGCATCAGTCGACTTGGCGTGCATAGCATGTGACACCCCCATGGGTGTCAAGCACCTTGGCATGCCCAAAATGTGACACTCGTGCCCCTATTTCTCACTCATCAATGACAACAAAATATTATAATTTGTTAGTACCATGTTGCATAATCAATCAATTATAAACTGGCTTTTAACACCCAAACATTACTTTAGTCAATTTTCTAAAAATCATTATGAGAACCCTTGGTGGGAACTTTGTTCATGGATAGTCATGGGTTGGCCTTACTTCTTTTATGCGGGATCCCCTTTCCAAGTCAGGTCGACCCACCAACTTGTCGCACGAACGCTCCTACTAGGTAGACGTCCTTGCATGCCTAGCTCATGATGCTCGCAAGGGTTTCCGGGTGCTTCGCCTTCGTGCAGGTGCATCTAGAATGTGGGCATTCATTATGTTGTGAAAAGCAGTCAACACAAATCATTAGATCATCAATGAAAACAAAATATTACCATTTGTTACTACGTGCATGCTACATAATCAAAATCAACTATAAGCCATCTTTTAACACCTAAACATTAATTTAGACAATTTTCTAAACATCATTATGAGATACCCTAGTGGGAATTCAATTCATGGGTAGTCATGGTCTGACACAGATCACCAATTGAACAACATTCCGCAATTAAATAGCTATCGGATTGAATGACAATTTGTATCTGAACAACAGTTGGATTGAACATCGGCCTGTATTTGAACACTAGTCTGGCAATTGAACAACACTTCCAGAATTGAACAGAAAGTGTGATTTAACAACACTTCCAGAATTGAACAGAAAGTGCAATTGAACAACACTTCCCTCTACGCCGTTGATCTCATCTCCAGATCTAACAGTCGGTGTTGATATTGCATCAGGGGACTTGCACAACGTTTACCTACCTCACAAAGCCGATATGGTTTATAGTCCTTGGTTTGTAAAAGTTCAGGTCTGGGTTTTAGACTTAAATCCTGATTACTTCAAACCCCGATATCCCTTGGATAACAATGTTCATTCGGATCCTACGACTAGCAACTTTCCATCTAACACATGGTTTAAACACAGGCTTAATCACGTTGTTGACTACGACGTCAACAATTTAACTTTCAATCAGTGGTCATGATTGCATATGGGACTTCAACCCGATCAAACCCTTCTATGATCTTCTACCCCCACTATTAACATTGATGACTGTGATTAACCATAAACACTGAGATTAAGCACTAAAACACGAAAAATAGAAGAATTACCCAAATGCACTTCAGAAACGAGATTTTCCACCAGGATCACACACAGATGCACACTAAAACAAATTCATTCAAAATAATAATAGTTACAAAGTCTCGGCCTCTTGACTCGATTACAACAAATTAATAGACCTTTGTTTCAATCTCAAAACCCTCTCTATCACACCACTCTCACTTCTCACTCAACCCTAAATTATCTCATCTATCCTTCTACATTACATTTTCTTGTTTTTATGAGTCGAATCCTACTCTAACTGTACGAACAACTCAATCTCTATTTTAAACAATCTAACAATCAAATCTTTATTTTTAAGCTCGACTACACACTTAAGCTAACGACTTATCCTTCAATCTAAAATAAAACAATTTCCTAACTATTACAATAATGTATTACAAATCATTTTCGAGAGATTCAACCCTCTCGACTAAACTGACTTTTGACAACTCAGGTCAGTGAAATTCACTCTTTTAGCCACAACATATGAATAAACCTTCACATTTCTAGCTAAGTCCGAATGCTCCTGCATCAGACTCCCGGGGAAGAAAAGAATCATCCCTCATACTTTCAGGGTTTACTCCATACTTCTGCAACTCTGTTGTTGTCAACCAACTAGCATCCTCCACTGGTTGTCCTTTCCATTTGACAAGATATTGATAATAAACTTGTCCTCTAGTTCTTTTGGATACCCTTTTCTCCAAAACAACTTCCACCTCTCTCTTAACTGTCTTTGGAATTTGTTCTTCCCAGTTCAAAGTTTGAACTTCATCTTCTATAGTTTCCTTTTGTAGCTCTGTCTCTGTCTCCTTCTATGGATACAAATCTACAACATTGAAGATAGGTGATATTCCAATCCCTTCTGGCAATTCAATTTCATAAGCATTAGTTGAAAACTTTCTTACAATTCTACATGGTCCTATCTTTTTCATTTTTAGTTTATTATAAGTCTTAGCTAGAAATATTTCTTTTCTCAAATACACCATCACTAAATCTCCCAATTTGAATTCTTTCTCTCTTATTTTCATATATTTTATCTGTTTGTATTTTCTACTGCTTTCCTGTAATCTTCTTGTAGTCTTTGCATCTGCTATACAAACTCTTCAGCTTTTGCACTTCTTGTCTCCTGTTTACCCAAATTTTTGAGTTCATAAACACCTCTTGGATTCATCCCAAAAACAATCTGAAAAGGACTCATTCCAATACTTTGGTTTGGAGTGTCATTATAAGCAAACTTAGCCTGAGCTAGTGCTAAATCCCACTGCTTAGGATTTTGATACACTAAACTTCTCAGTATGTTTCCCAAGCTTCGATTTACTACTTCAGTCTATCCATCTATTTGAGACTGGTATGCTGAACTGAAACTGAGGTTAGCTCCTAGTTTCTTCCAAAGAGTTACCGAGAAATGCCCTACAAACTTTGTATCTCTATCAGACACAATACTTATAGGAAATCCATGTAATCTTACAATTTCTGAAAAATATAGATTAGCAATATGTGTTGCATCACTAGTATTTTTACATGCAATGAAATTTGCTATTTTGGAAAATCTATCTACCATAACATAAACTGAATCATTTCCCCTTTGAGTTTTAGGTAACCCCAAAACAAAATCCATGCTAATTACATCCCATGGTTGGTCCAGTATTGGCAATGGCTAGTACAATCCTGTATTCTGCCTTCTCCCTTTAGCGTGCTGACATATCTTGCTCTTCTCAACAAATCTCTTAACATTATTCTGCACCTTCGGCCAATAATAAAAAGCATTTCCCTGAGCAAAGGTTTTGTCTTTTCCAAAGGGACCAGATAATCCTCCGCTACATTTCTCCTTTATTATGTTTTCCCTCATAGAACATTTGGGAAATACACAACTTGTTTCCCTTAAACAATAAACCTCCTTGGATAAGATAATCTAACCACTAACTTCTGTTATGAATATTGTATTTTGAAATATTGTGTAAATATCCTTGAAATCTGCATCATCTTTATACATTTCAACCATTTCTTCAAATCCTACCATACCAACTTTTAATTCTTGCAAAATAAAATTTACCCTGCTTAAAGCATCAACGAATTTATTCAACTTACCACTTGTGTGCTTTATCACAAAAGTAAAGCTCTGCAAAAACTCTACCCACTTGGCATGTTTCTGGTTAAATTTCGGCTGGTTGTTTATGAACTGCAACGCATGATTGTTAGAATACAATATAAACTCCTTAGGTAGCAAATAATGTCTCCATTTTTTTAAGGCTTGTACAATAGAACAAAATTATTTATCATAAGAAGAATACTTATTTTTTGCTTCATTTAATTTCTCACTGAAGTACACTATTGGTCTCTGTTCCTGACTCATAACTGCTCCAATCACAACTCCACTAGCATCTGTTTCGACTTGAAATACTTTTGCAAAATCAGGTAAAGCTAAAATTGGTTTCTTGGTGATTTTCCTCTTTAGCAACTTAAAATTCTTGTCTGCTGCTTCTGTCCACTTGAATGGCTTATTAGTCTCCTTGATTTTTTCAAGAATTGGTGCACAAATCTGACTAAAACCTTTGATAAATTTTCTGGAAAAACTTGCAAGACCATGCAAACTTCTTACCTCAAATATATTCCTTGGAATAGGCCAGCTCCAAATTGCTTGGACTTTCTCTGGATCCATTTTCAACCCTTCTTTAGAAACTACAAGTTCCAAGTAAATTAATTCTTCTTTCATGAAACTACATTTCTTCAGATTTAGTAGTAGCTTCTCTTCCTACAGAGTTCTTAAAACCAATTTAAGATGCTCCAGATGTTCTTCTTTACTTCTTCTAAAGACTAGAATATCGTCAAGATAAACAATAACAAACTTTCCTTCATATCCTTCAAGACTTCATTCATTAATATCATGAACGTGCTAGGTGCATTAGTGAGTCCAAAAGGCATCACTAACCACTCATACAACCCACTATTTGTTTTAAATGTAGTCTTCCATTCATCTCCTTCTCTAATTCTTATTTGATGAAATACACCCTTCAGATCTATTTTAGTAAAATACTTTGACCCACTCAAACAATCCATCAAATCATCCATGTGTGGCAAAGGAAATCTATACATGATAGTGATCTTGTTTATGGCTCTGGAATCTGTGCACATATGCCATTCACCTCCTTTCTTTGGACTGAGTACTGTTGGCATAACACATGGACTAAGACTTTCTCTGATTAGTCCTTATCTGGCTACCTTCTCCATATCATCCTCTGCATGTCCTACTCTAATACTCAATCTATAAAACTCTTCTTTGTATTCTTTAACAAACGTTCGTTTTTGCCTTAAATTTTGCAATTGTTTGAAAAGATTTAACTGATAATCTTTTGTCATAAATTTAGCTTTCATTTTACTCGCCATTTTATCCCATTGCTTGATCTTGGACCTTCTTTTTCTCGTTCTGGACATTTGTAGCTCATCCCACCAAATAGATGCATGACCCTTCAATCTGGTAATTGCAAACTTCACCTTGTTTTTTTCATCAACCTCTTCATAGTCAAAATATTTGTCCAGTGCACTGATCCAATCCATCAGTTCCTCAGCATTGAGACTCCCTTCATACATATGAATTTCCACCTTTGGTTTTCCACCTACTTTAGCCAACATCTTGATAACTTTAGTAGTTTCATTTTCCTCCTCTTCTTCTTCTTCAGAAGATGATTTTGCAACACTTTCAACTCCTTCATCAGGTACTCTCCTATGTGTAGTCTCCCTTGCGTCTATCGTTGTATGCAGACTCTGGATCTCCTCTACTAGAACTACATTTGCTTCAAGTTTTCCTTGACCTATGCCAACTCCTCTCCTTGGTGGCATGGTTACTGCAGTCAACTCAATCTCTGAGCTCTAATACCAAAAATGACACAGATCACCAATTGAAAAGCAACTGAACAATAATTGAACAGCAGTCGACAATTGAACAATGTCGCAATTGAACAAAAATCTACAATTAAACAACAATCAAATTGAATAGCAGTTGGATTGAACAACAATCCTATTTGAACAACAGTCGAATTGAACAACAGTCCATATTTGAGCAACAATCTAGCGATTGAACAACACTTCTGGAATTGAACAACAAGTGCGATTGAACAACGCTTCCCTCTACGTCGTTGATCTCCTCTCCAGATCTAACGGTCGCCAGTGATATCACATTAGGGGACTTGCATGACGTTTACCCACCTCATGGAGCCGATATGGTTTATAGTCCTTGGTTTATAAAAGTTCGGGTCCAGATTTTAGACTTAAATCCCGATTACTTTAAACCCCGATATCCCTTGGATAACAACATTCATTGGGATCCTACGGCTAGCAGCTTTCCATCTAACAGATGGTTCAAACACATGCTTAATCCCATTGTTTACTATGACGTCAGCAGTTGAACTTTCGATCAATGGTCACAATTGTGTATGGGACTTCAACCCAATCAAACACTTCTTTGATCTTCTACCCCCACTATTAACATTAGTGACTGTGATTAACCATAAACACTGAGATTAACCATTGAAACATGAAAAATAGAAGAATTACTCAGATGCGCTTTACAACGCAGATACACAGAATAAAACGAAAGTTTCCACCGCGATCACACACAGATGCACACTAAAACAAATTCATTCAAAATAATAATAGTTACAGAGTCTTGGCCTCTTGGCTCGATTACAACAAATTAACAGACCTTTGTTTCAATCTCAAGACCCTCTCTATCACATCACTCTCACTTCTCGCTCAATCCTCAATTATCTCACCTAATCCTTCTACATTACATTTTCTTCTTTTTATGAGTCGAATCCTACTCTAACTGTACAAATAATTCAATCTATATTTTAAATAATCTAACAATCAGATCTCTATTTTCACGCTCCACTACACACCTACACTAACGACTTATTCTTCGATCTAAAATAAGACAATTTCTTAACTATTTCAATAATGTATTACAAATCATTTTCGAGAGATTCAACCCTCTCGACTAAACTGACTTTTGACCACTCAAGTTAGTGAAATTCACTCTTTTAGCCACAACATGTGAACAAACCTTCACATTGTTGGCTAAGTCTGGATGCTCCTACATCATGGTCTGACCTTACTTCGCAAGTAATGACACCTGGTTCACACGTCGCTCAACTCGCCTGATACGTTTTCTTAACAGATCATTAAAGTGAAAATTGAAAATTATGGTAGAAACATAAATGAGCTTCTCTTCGTTTCAATAATAATATATTATCTACTTAACAAGGCCAACCACATGAAGTTGGAATCTCATATGGCCCCTTCCCCCCTCACATTACTCTCAATTCCCCATACCTAATCTATCCACTATAATATATTTGAAATAAACATAGTAACATTCAAACATAAAAACTAGGAAAATAAAAATTTAAGGTGAATGAAAGAGAACAAAACAACTGAAAAGATATAAATACATACCTTGTAATTTTCAACATTTTTATATCATTACTCTTATTCCTCATCCATCTCATCATCTCTATCATCCATTTCATAATTCATGTACAAAGGATTCACCATATCAGCTTCAATATCATCATCATCATCATCGTTATCGTCTATATCACCATCTGGAACATCTTCTACATTTGGTTCAACTTCTTCAAGTTCTTCGTCCAAGAGAACGTCAATATCATCTAGTTCATCAAAATTAGCATTGTCTTGATTAACATATATTCCTTGAACTTCTTGGACACCTTCGTCTGACATTGCATGAACCCCTTTCTCCTCTATATCATCTTTTTCTTCAATTTCATCTTCTTCTGGTACATTATACTTTGCGGGCCTTCCTTTGATCAAACCTAACAACATATGACCAACCTGCTTTACCTAGAATGTCTACTTAAAATACCTATTCACATTGGCTTGGAAGAACATATCTCTTTGATCCTAGGTCAAGATTCCTTGTATTAACCATGGTAAATTTGCTTGCATGCTCAATAACAATTTTATCAGGATCACACTCATGGATTTGTAGCCTAAACCATTTGACATAGAAAACAACTATTTTTAAGTATTCAAATTCACACTCAAGTATATCATGCGGATACCCATAGTATTGATTCTCAAAGATTTTTGGATGTATGTCACCTCTAGAGGAAACATTGATAACTTGAAATACTGCAGTTATCCCACTATCAAAAGGTTTCATCTTCTCATCCAACCTTTTGATGTGAAATTTGTAGCCATTGCACCACATTTTGTTGTGGTGTTTCAAATGGACTACATCAAACACATAAAAATGCATTGTCAATTGATAATAATGCATATTTATACTTGCAAATTTTGAAAAAAAAAAACACTCCATATGCATCAATATAATTGTAAAAAAACTAAGTAGTATGGGTGAATATGCTTGCCTGGTAATCTTTTAAACCATATGCTAAATCAATTTCCCTCTATGTAAGATTGGTATCTCCACTGCATTGAGCTTCTTTCAAAAATGAAGACACACCATACCATGATAAGCTACCATTATTAGCTTGTTTGCATCGTTCAATCCACACCTTCATCCAATATTTATTGTTCACAATGTATAAATGTATTGCATCTGACTCTCAACTGACCGTATTAAAATAAAACAATTCACACATATCTATAATTAGTTACCATGTTATATCTTCATAATAATTGATTATGCAAGAAGACTAAAAATTAAATAAGTATGATTACATAAAAAAAAAAAATTCAAATGTGCTATAAATCTCCACTATCTACTTACATCTCACTTTTCTCATTCTACCTTTCCCCAATAGGTGCTCCCCTTCAAATTCGTCTGTCATGGATTTGACATCCCAAATGTGATCCAATACCGCACTAATACTTTGTCCTATTTCATCATTATATTTATGAATATAAGTCATGGTTTTATATACCATATATCCCTCTACCATAGAACCCTCAGGATGTGTTCTTTGTCTAACCAAATCCTTAAGTGATTTCAGGTTCCTCTAAACCATACACATTGATCTTGTGTATATAGGTTCACACTTTTCAATCTCTTCGACTTGGTGTATTAGTTAGTGTTCTTGTGCATTGAAAAATGTCGGAGGTAGATACTTTTTCATTTCACACATTAGATAAGGAATTTGTTTTCTCCAATACTTTATATATTTTATATCAATTTCTGTATATGATGATCATCTACAAATGAAGCAAGAAAATCACAGGTTTCAACAAAAAAAAGAATAATATAGTACATGATGACAAGAAAAACACATGCACTGAAAAATATGCAATACAACAATTTATTACAAATTTCACTTTTCACATAATCTCCACTTACCTCATGTATTTTCCAAGATCATATATAACTTGTTTGAAATTGTTGTCAAAGTTTTCTATCAGAGATAAAGGTAGAACATACTATAACAAAAATAATGGTCGATCATTATATTTTCCCAAATTAGTAGAAAAAAAATACTAATTATCAAGATATTTCACCAATGTATAAAATATATATACACCAAAATAATTACCTTAATGAACATATGCCAATCATAAGTTTTTATCCCACATAATTCACCTTTCTTTGTTAGGATATTCTTTATGTTTGAAGAAAATTCATTTGGAAATTTATTTTTTTCAATAACCTCTTTAACATGTTTTCTTTGTTGCTTTGTCAATAACCATGGAAGGGCGCTTACATTTTGGTCCTCTCCATCACTTTTTGAATGAATCACACTTTGCATTGCATGGTCAGCCTCCTTAATGTCATTACAAATCTTGACTTTTTTTTTCCTTATCTTTCCTTCAATCTAAGATTCACCATAAGGTCTCTTTTACATTCTTCCCAATGTGCATTGTATCAAACAAATGAAAATTTTCTAGGTTCTCATAGTAGGGGAGTATATTGAATTTCTCAGGATAACTTTTCATTCCTTGTGGAAGTTCCCTGCTACTAATGTCTTCACAACCTACAATGTGAATCATTGATAAAGATATTAACAATAATAAAATCTGTCAAGTATTACAGTGAAGACAATCCCATAAAAGATAAAATAATCCAAACATATAATGTATATCGATACATAGACAATTCGAATATCCATACTTTGAGAGACTCTATTATATTTCAACTTCCATGCATGAGGTGTCATTCTAAATGATATTACTCTAGTATCTTCTTTCCCATTGAAAATATGTTTTTTCAGTACTTTGGTACCTCTGGTTCTTAGAAAGGGAGTGCCTATACTCATCGAACACCTCCTTTACTAAGCTTCTTGAATGACAATATTTAAACTTATGACCACAAAGTAGACAAACAAATTTACCCTTTGTTTGAAGACCTGCAATAGTTGGAATAATTTTTATATCAAATATTTTAAGTATGTACAATGAAGGTCAAACTATTTAAAAAACATACTTGAAATCAACTTCATAAAACTAAACATTATTAAAGTGCAGGGTAACGTTATAAGTACATAACACATAAATTTGTTAGCCTTAAGGCATCATGAATTGTCCATATAAGCATTGCATGAAATTCAAATTCCCTTTGTGCAACTAATGGTCTAGAGATATCATACATAGTGACATCGTTCCATAAGTCCACTAACTCATCGATGAGAGGCTTGATATATAAATTTATTTATTTGACCTAGTACTTACATAATTGATTGAACATACAATACATAATTACTACATACATGAGTAAATAAAAAAATTATAAGACATATTATAAGGCATAATTGAACATATATGAGTAAATTAACAAGAAAATATAGGACACAATTATGAAACAAACAAGACAAATAAGATGTTATCGTGCTAAATTTTTTTATTAGAAGCAAACTAATATCTGGAACAATCATTGTCAACAATATGTACTCCCTTTTTATGGACATCCACAGAGGAATGTTATTTTTGATCACAAAAATGGGCCATGTCGAGTAGATCTGGCCTCTCCAAATGGATTGACACCAGTCAGCTATTAATGAAAGCCTAATATTACAAGGTTCTTCTTTAAACATCGACCACTTTTCCTCTATATTCCTAAATGTAGATCCATCTCCAGGAATTTGAATAAAACCATATTCACTTCTATTCCTTGCATGGTAATCCATATGTTTTTCTATGCTTTTGCACCTAAACAATTGTCGCAGACGTGGAATTATGGGAATATAACGAAGAACCTTGTGAGGCACCTTTTTTGTTACTTTATTGGTTTTATATCTACTCTCATCATATTTTGGGGATTTGTCTTTCAGTCCATGTTCTTTATAATAGAGAATATCATCATTAGGGCATGCATGAATAGGTTCATACTCCATTCCAATGTATTTCATAATGACATGTAACTCTTAGTAAGTATGAGGTAAAGCATTTGATAGTGGTAACAAAAATTCACCTATTAATCTAAAACATAAACAAAGTAGTATTGATTAATGTACTAAAAGATATTAATCATACATATTGCATCCAAATGTTACAAATTAATGAAATGATGCAGATGAATGTACTAACATTAAAAACAACAAAAAAATTATTTCTTTATCATGTATATAGTACTAAATGTCGCAAAATATATTACATGCCTTAGGAGTTGTGTCACACATGTTTAAGTATTTACAATTAAGGTCGAACTATTTAAAAAACATACTTGAAATGAACTTCATAAAATTAAAAATTATTGAAGTACAGGGTAATGTTATAAGTACAGAACACATAAATGTGTTAACCTTGGGGCATCATGAATTGTCCATATAAGCATTGCATGAAATTCAAATTCCCTTTGTGCAACTAATGGTCTAGAGATATCATACATAGTGACATTGTTCCATAACTCCACTAACTCATTGATAAGAGGTTTGATATATAAATTCATATATTTGACCTAGTACTTGAACATACAATACATAATTACTACATATATGAGTAAATAAAAAAAATTATAAGACAATTATAAGGCATAATTTAACATATATGAATAAATTAACAAAAAAATATAGGACATAATTATGAAACAAACAAGACAAATAATATGTTAGTGTGCTAAAAAAATATATTATAAGAAAATTAACACTTGGAACAATCATTGTCAACATTATTTCTCCCTCTTTATTGACTTCCTCATAGGAATGTTATTGTTGATAACAAAAAATGGGCCACACCAAGTAGATCTGGTCTCTCCAAAGGGATTGACATTGTCAACTGTTAATTAAAGCGTAATATTATGAGGTTATTCTTTAAACATTGACCACTTTTCCTCTATTTTCCTAAATGCAAATCCATCTGTAGGCATTCAAATAATGCCATCTTCTTTTCTATTCCTTGCATGGTAATCGATATGTTTTCATATGATTTTGCACCTGAACAATTATTGCAGGCGTGGAATTATGGGAATATAATGAAGAACATGTTGGAAATAATACTAAGACGAGGGGTGAATCAGTATTATTAGATCTATAATTTTATTTCCTAAATATATTTATATATGCTACTTCAGTGAAGTGAACTAGCGTGTACACGTGACTGTACTTAAAGCAACCAGCGTATATGCAGAGAATTTTTGATTTAGACAATTTATCATGTACTGAGCTTAAACTAGTATATCAGAGATTTATTAGTTAGTGCAGTAAAAGCATAATAAAGCATCACACATAAGCAACACACACGAACACCAAGATATAAGGTGGAAACCCAATGTGGGTAAAAACCACATGTTGTTGTCGTCTCTGTCTTCTTCTTAATAATAAGAAAATATGTTTACAATCTTGTATTGGTGCAGACTCATACCAGTACGTAGGCACCCACCTGCAGAAGGCTACAACCTTATCTTGTTCTCCATCTACTGCTGGAAGGGAGCTACTGTTGGAAGGGAGCTACAACCCCATAGCTCTTGTACTAGCCAATATGTTTACTAGTACATAGGTGCCAGCCTACAAAAAATTCCACTCTTCTACTAGGGACCACGTTTCATGAATTTTCAGACTGGATACTCCTAGAATACAATACCACAATCTGAAGGCCACATTTCATCCAATTTTCATATTGGACCCATCAGCAACATTGAAACTCATAAAATCATAACTGCAATACTACCATAAAATACATCTGCATCAACCAACCACTGAAGCCCAATCATCACTTTCTGAATCAACCAGAACTAAATCAATCAATCACTTGACAACCCATCATCATTCATAAGGTATACGCTACTTCCATGTGTCGAACCAGCATGTATACGCACTTTTACCAAAGGGAACCAACATACAGATATGCAAATTCAAATTTATGATGTATACGCTACTTTGATATGTTGAACCGGCGTGTATACGCTCTTTTACTAAAGAAAACCTGCGTACAGATCTATAAATGATAACTTAAACATTACAACTATTCTAGACTTCAGTCATACCCAGATCATCACATTGACATAATAAAACATGCATCAGTATTCAGATCTAGACTGTTCAAGATCAAACCACATAATTATAATAATCTTAAGCCTTTATTATCCCAGTCCATCAACCTTCATCAGCCTTATAGGTGCATCCTTAGATCAGATCAAGAAAACCATCAAAAGCTCATTAACCTACATATATGATTCAACAATTCATAATATATTTAGATCCTTGTACTCTTTGGCCAAATGATCTTCTCCTCTTTATATAGTTTTAGGCCTTTCTCAATACCATGGACAAAAACTACTTAGGACCAATACCTTGGACCAAATACCTTGGACCAATTACCTTGGGTCAAATACCTTGGACCAAAAACTTTGTTTTCCCAAGATATACATGCTTTTCCTTCTATGAAAGTGCGTGTGTACATATACGCTCCTTTTCTTCAGTAAACTTGTGTGTATACACAGCTTGGTCAAGGTGAACCTGCGTATACCTCTCTTTCTTTATTCTTTGTAGTATGAACTGTAATTCTTTGTTGTTGACATGTTGCACTATGATGATTCATCTGAGTGAGTTTCCATCAAGGACAACACCTGTATCATAATTCCAACAATCTCCCCCTTTGCACTTGATGGAAACAACAACACCAAGTTACTCTCCTCCTTTGACATCAAGGGCAAAGGGTGGACTGAGATATTTTCTCCTTTTGACATACATTATGCTGTTCATGTTCCCCCTGAGTACACACTGAATTTTCTAATTGAACTCCCCTTTTGTACATGCTAAGATGTACTGAAACCGTCCATGCTCCCCATGAGCACAAACAGAGTCTGCAAAAAATATTTTCTAAAAGAATAGCATGACTCTATAACTCAACTATGTGAGGATGACCTTCCTATCACCAATGATTCATACATACATCCATCACCCAACCAAGTGGGGATATACCAAATTTTACTCATCCACCCAACCAAGTGGGGATATACCAATTGTTTGTACATGACAGAAACAATAAATATTACATCATCCATCCCATGTAAAGTGGGGATACAAATGACATCATTTGTCTAAGAGGACTCATTCAAATGTATGAGAAGACATATCACATCCTAGAATTTTACATGACTTAAGCGACAAATGGTATAAATATCTGAAGCCATAGCTGGAATCAACAACCATAATGCCAACAATGTTGAATGTACATGAAGGCTAATGCTCCGGATGAACCTGTGCTACTTGTGCTTTGTTAACAGGTCAATGATCAAGGCATCTTTGTTGGTCAGATAAAAATTAATGAACGAAGCATATCGATAGATATTAATCATCAATATTATTCAGAGCACCCATATCAGAGACTTCCCCACTGTTTTTCTTGTCTAAAAAACATATACGCTCCTTGACCCATAGAAAACAGCGTGTGTACGTGACTATTCTCCATGAAACACACGTATAATAACCTTTCTCTGAAAAATTGGATTTAACAGCAAGATGATGCAGCAACTACTCCCAACTTTTGTTTGAGATATTCAAATGTCTCTCTGGGTAGTGGTTTAGTAAATATATAAGCAACCTGTTCTTTGGAGGGAACATACTCCAATTTGACTCTTTGTTCAAGCACTTTTTCACGTAGAAAATGGTATTTGATGGGTATGTGCTTGGTCTTGGAGTGCATGACTGGATTCTTTGAAATACTGATGGCACTTGTATTATCACATAAAATGGAGATGGGTGAAGTACATGTGATTTGAATGTCTTGCAAGGTTTGCATCATCCAAAGTAGTTGTGTGTAGCAAGATGCAACTGCCACATATTCTGCTTCAGCTGTAGATAAAGCAATTGAACTTTGTTTCTTGCTGAGCCAAGACACTAACCTGGAACCCATATAGAATGCACCACAACTAGTGTTTTTTCTGTCATCAACACTTCCTGCCCAATCTGCATCTATATATGCATGAAGAGTAAGATCTGTATCTCTAGGATACCATAAACCAAAGTTTTGAGTTCCTTGAAGATATTTAAAAATTATTTTGACTGCCTGAAGGTGTGATTCCTTTGGATTTTCTTGGAATCTTCAAACTATTCCTACTGCATGCATGATTTTAGGTTGGGTACCTGTTAGATAAAGCATACTGCCAATCATGGATTTATGAGTTGGCTGATGTACTGCTATTGATTCATCATTTGAGCTGAGACTGCATCCTATTACCATTGGAGTACATACATGTTTAAAATCTTCCATGCCGTACCTTTTCAAGATCTGTTTGAGATATTTGGTTTGTGAAAGAAAAATACCATCTTTATTTTGTTGATCTTGTAGACCAAGAAAGTAGGTAAGTTCACCAAGAAAAGACATTTCAAATTCTTGCTGCATTATTGAAGAAAAATTCTGACTTATGGATTCTTCATTACTACCAAAAATGATATCATCAACATAAACAACAATAATTAGCAATTTATCAGTTTCAATCTTTGTATATAGATTGCTATCCGTTGAACCTTTTGTAAAACCTTGTTGGTGTAAATATTTGTCAAAGCAGTAATACCAGGACCTTGGAGCCTGTTTTAGACCATAGAGAGCCTTTTTGAGTCTACACACAAGTTTTGCATCATTTCCAAGAATGAATCCTTCTGGTTGTTCAATATAAACTTATTCTTCTAAATCTCCATTAAGGAAAGCAGATTTTACATCCATTTGGTATACTTTAAATTTCTAAAATCTAGAAAGAGCAAGAAACATCCTTATGGCTTCAAGTCTAGCAATAGGTGCAAAATTTTCTTCAAAACTATACCTTCTTGTTGAGAATACCCTTTACAAACAAGTCTGGCCTTGTTTCTAATGACTTCTCCATTTTCATTTAGCTTGTTTTTGAATATCCATTTAGTTCCTATAATTTTTTTATCATGAGGTCTAGGAACTAATTCCCAAGTATTATTCTTTTCAATTTTCTCAAGTTCTTCATTCATGGCCTTGACCCAACATTCATCTTTGCATGCTTCATTTACATTTTGAAGTTCGGTGGAGGATAGTAATGCTAGATAGCTTGAGGTTTCTGTAATAGTTCTTCTTGTCTATACACCTGCCTCTTTTTCCCCTAAAATTTGAGTTTTTGGATGATTTTTCTAAACATATCTGGATGAAGTCTTTTCTTCTACCGTTATCTCTTCTTCTGGTGCTTCATTGGTTTCTTCTTCAAAATCATTATGATTTTGATGTGGGAAAATAATCCCCATCTTCTTCATTGTTATAATCTTCTGTTTTTATCTGTTTTGGATTTTTGCATGCTTCATCAACTACAACATCAATACTTTCAACAATTTTCCCAAGTCTTTTATTATAACATTTATATCCTTTACTTTGGGAAGAGTAACCAAGAAGAATACCTTCATCTACTTTGGGCTCAAACTTAACAAATTTTTCATCAGTCCTTTTCATATAACATTTGATTCCAAAAACTTTAAAGTATTTTACAGTAGGAGTCTTACCATACCAAAGTTCATGTGGAGTTTGAGTGCTATTTACCCGAATATTTTCTTGGCTGAGAATAGTTACAGTGATGAATGTAGCTTCACCCAGAAGGTTGCAGGAGTTCAAGATTCATCTAGCATAGCTCAAGCCATTTGTTGCACAGTTCTGTTCATTCTCTCTACCACTCCATTTTGCTGAGGAGTCCTTGCGGTGGAGAATTACCTTTTTATTCCATGTTGTTCACAAAAGTCAAAGAATTCATCGGAGGTAAATTCCCCTCCTTGATCAAATCTGAGGCATTTGATTTTTCAATCTGATTCATTTTCAACCAAAGCTTTGAAGGCTTGGAACTTTTCAAATGCTTCATCTTTATGCTTTAGAAGACCTATCCAACACATTCTAGAAAAATCATCAATGAACAAAATAAAGTATTCTTCTCCACGAGGTGACTTTTTCCTTGATGGTCCACATAAATCAGTATGGACAAGTTCATGAGGCTTACTAGCTGACCCTTCTTTTTCAATGAAGTGAGCTCTAGTTTGCTTACCAATTTGATGTGGTTTGCATATTGTATTTTCAGAGATGTTGATATCTGGAATATCATGAACAACCTTGAATCTACATTCTTTTCTTATTTGAGAAAAGCTTAGATGTCCTAATATTCTATGCCACAACCAGTATTCATCATTTTTTCTTAGATAGCACTGTTGTTGTCCTCCCTTAAGTATGTATAAGTTGTTTGGAGTTCTTGTACCTTTGATCACAGTCTGTCTTGTATCAAGCTCACAAACAACACATCCATTTGATCGAAACACCACATCATTTCCTTGATCACACATTTGACTGACACTCAATAGGTTATGCTTTAGACCATCTACATACATAACATTTCTAGCTTTAACCTTTTCTTTCAAGAAAACAGAGCCTTTACCTTTTATGACAGTAGGAGTGTCGTTTCCAGATGAGACATTCTTTTCTTTTTCTAAGGCATTATATGAGTGAATTTTTTCTTTGTCACCTGTCATGTACTTTGAGCATCCATTGTCGATGTACTACTAATTTTTTTGTCCTTCTGCATACAATGCTATACCACATCTTTCTGTTTGAGATTCTTTCCTTCTCCATATCTTGGGATTTAATGGAGTTTGTGATCTAGGTGGATACTAGTGGCTACCCACCAAGTCCACTTGGACCCCCACCATGGTTTCTTTTAGATTTTCAGTTTCCTTAATTGTAGCGTAGTTTACTATTTTTAGCAGTTTTTCGAGTCCTAAACTTCCAGAGTCATTTTGAGGCCCTAAACGATGTTTTTTGGGAAATCTAGGAACAACATGGGTCCATGGACCAATGTTTCTCTTCCCAAAGTTGTAGTTCTCGGATAGATCTTTCTAACGAGATATTGTACGTGTCAAACAGAGATGGTATGCCAAAGTTACGACCCCGGGAAGTTGATGTACCAAATTACCCAAACGGGGCCCACAGTTTGGCATTTCATCTTCTAGGGTTAGATTTTTGGATGTTTAGGGTTTTCCATTATTTCTCAACAATAAATAGGCCTTCGAGCCTCATTGTAACACAGTTCAGAGGCATGTAGCCACCACATCTCTTCTTAGAGATAAGCTACCATCACCCTAGCTGTTTATTTCCATTTTTTGTTTGTAAGCGTAACTCAGTATTTTACATTAATGAAATGAAGTATTATTTCTACTGCATCTTTGTGTTTATGGTTATCCCTATAATTTTTGTGTTCCTATTTAAATGCAGATTAGTGGTATCAGAGCAGTCTACTTTTTCTCTGTTTTTCTTTACATGTCCCCAACGAGGTCAGGATATAAGGAGTTAGGGCCTGAACTGGTCGAACCTTTGCAAGACTAGCCTCGCAAAACTTGACGGCCTCCCATGGCAGATGAAAATAAAGATGAGGGGATAGGAGATCCTATCAAAATATTGCTCGAAGAATCCCTCGAATGACAAAGGAACGTGATGATGGAAAACTTTGCCCAGATCCTTTAGCAGCTACCCAAGGGCGACGCATCGGCTGCCCACAGCTACTCTAGAAATGCCACATCATTTAAGGTACAAGTTAATTTTGAAATTCCCATATTCGAGGGTCAGATAGATGTAGATGCCATCGATAAATGGTTAAATATGCTAGTGGGTTATTTTTCTGTTCATGATTTTTCCAGTTGGGAAAAGATTATTTTCGCTCTTCTCAAAGTAGCCCCCCACGTCAAGGACTGGTGGGAAACTTACTACGAGCAGAAGGATGAAAATACCAGCTCACTATTTTTAGCCGCACCCACCTGGAATTCATTCTGGGATGCCATCAAGGAGCAGTACTACCCTCTCGAAAGCTATGAGGATCAATACATAAAGTGGACCACGCTGCAGCAAGGAAGGGACCAAGACATGCTGGAGTTTACCAATATTTTCCATACCCTTTGTACAAAGCTGGGTATCAAAGATTCGAAGCAGCATTTGATACTCAAATACGGTGGCTGACTGCATAAGTACATCCAGGAAGAAATAGAATTCCTTAACATCTCCTCGCTCAGCAAGGCATACCGATATGTTGTCAAGGTCGAGCAAAAGTTTAAACAGAAGAAGCGAGACTTTGGATCTGCGAATCCGAAGCAAGGGAAAGGTGCCCCAAAACCACAAAACAAAGGACAAAACCAAGGCATTGTGGCCCAAGACAACCTGCCAAAGCTGCAAGTAAAGAACAATGCCACGAAGCCGAAAAAGGACACAAGAAAATGGTGTGAGTTCCATAAGAGCTCTACTCACAACACAAGTGAGTGTCGGGCCAAGCAGTCATTAGTCACTAAGCTAAAGGTTTTAGAATCATATACCTATTCTGACTCTGAGTCAGAACCTGACAAGGGGAATGACAAAGGGAATCAGTTATTGATTCGGAGCCCAACGCCACTGTTTCCACCACGACAATCCAGAAAGAGGAACCTGAAGATCCAGAGGAGGAGGAGCGTGTTGGGTCCCTATAATACTAGTGATTAACCCATTACTATTGTAGTTATACCCCTTATTAATATTGTTGTGCCCCTATTGCCCCCATATTGTTATTACTGTGCCCCACAGAATCCCTCTATTGTTATTTTTGTGGCTTTATATTATTATTGTTAGGTCGGCTGGGTTATATTGTGACTCCTTAGACTCCTATATATAGAAAGGAGGTTTTGTCATTTGAATCATCCAAGAATGTTCATTTATGTAATGTA